>MBFT01000899.1:0-22412 GCA_003086725.1 Furculomyces boomerangus | reverse complement strand
GGTGAACTCTTAAGAATATTTTGGATATCATGTGGCAAGTCAGTTACGCTTGCTGATAGTCCTCCACAATTCAATACTTTTAGTGATTCGAAGTTGGGTTGAATTCTGAAGCTTTTCTTCATTTTAATGTACGGTCTTTATGTCTATTCGACAAGCTAATTTTTAGCTAATATTTTTATGGAGGGGATTTAAACCCGGGTCTGTTAATGAGCAGATCTTGATTTATTTGAAAGCCTAGATAACCTCCTGTTCATGTCCATTTGATTTTTCTTTTATTCAACAGTTTGATTTAACATATAAAAAGAGTATTCATAAATAAATTTGGTTCTTGGAATATAGATTTACAAGATCATGATTCCCAGGAAAAAGATACAAACACCATTTTATTTTGGAGGTATGAATCCACTCCAAACCCTTTACTAATTCCGTTTTTAGGTGTTGCTTCCTGCTCAGCTGCATTCTTCAGTCACCCAATGGACCTCATCAAAGTAAGACTACAAACCACAAAACAGGCAAATACTTCAATTACAAATGTCATCAAACAAATATACCAAACACAAGGATTTCCTGGATATTATAAAGGCCTCAGTGCCTCTCTTCTTAGGCTAGCTACACACTCAACAGTTAGATTTGGATTTTATGAATTTTTTCGTGAAGAGTTTAGACATGACGACGGATCAGTATCCCCTGTAGGTTTGGTATTTTCAGGTATTATTGGTGGTTCTATTGGCGGGCTATTTGGAAATCCAGCTGATGTAGCTAACGTTCGCATGCAGAACGATGGGTCCTTGCCTCCAGAACTTAGAAGAAACTACAAGAATGTTTTCGATGCGCTTTTCAGAATGGTTAAAGAAGAGGGGCCAATGTCATTGCTTAGTGGTGTAGTTCCCAATATTTCTCGAGGAATCATGGTTGCTGTTTCTCAGCTGGTAACTTATGATATAGTCAAAGATACTTTGGTTTCTCATGGAATGTCTGCTGCCAGTCTACTCACCCACTTTGAATCCAGTCTTTTAACTGCTTTGGTAACAACAACGGTGTGTTCACCTATTGATGTTGTAAAAACAAGAATTATGAACTCGAAATCCAAAGAATACAAGAGTCTTATTGATACGTTTGCTACAATAACTAAAACTGAAGGAGTCTCAGCACTATTCAAAGGCTGGACACCATCTTTTCTGAGGCTTGGTCCACACACAATAATTTTATTTTTATTTCTTGAACAATTCAAGGCAGCTTATATAAGATATAAAACAAGAGAATATGCTAAACTATAGAATAAAAATTTTAAAAATTCTTTAATTGGTTCCAAGATCGAAAATTTTTCCAACTTTCTTTTTCTACTTGCAAAATGAGACTCGATGCTAATGGTATTAGATATATGAGCGCTGACGAATTCCGCGTTCTCACTGCCGTAGAAACAGGCTCAAGAAACCACGACATCGTACCAACACCTTTGATCCGCTCACTTTCCAAACTTCATGGCGGTGGACTCAACAAATTTATAGGAGAACTAGCAAAAAAGAATCTTATAGCAAAGGTTGCAAACGGCAAATATGATGGATACAAGATGACGTATGGGGGGTACGATTATCTGGCACTCAAAACTTTGACAAAAAGAGGTTCTGTAGCCTCCGTTGGCAACCAAATCGGTGTTGGTAAGGAATCTGACATCCATGTTGTTATGCAAGAAAACGAATCCGAATGTGTCCTCAAAATTCATAGATTGGGAAGAATGTCGTTTAGAAACGTTAAAAACAAACGTGATTACCTCAAAAACAAACACTCATCGCCCTCATGGATGTACATGTCGCGACTCTCCGCAATGAAAGAGTTTGCATTTATGAAAATCCTTCACCAACACGGATTTCCCGTACCTGTACCTATAGACCAAAACCGTCACTGTATCCTAATGAGTCTGATTGATGCGGTGCCTCTAAGACAGATAGAAAAAGTTGGCGATATAGGCAAGCTTTACTCTGACTTGATGGATCTTATTGTAAAACTGGCAAATTATGGACTAATTCATGGAGATTTCAACGAGTTTAATATCCTTATAAAAATAGATCAAAGTCCCATACTCATTGATTTCCCACAAATGGTATCCACATCACACAAAGAAGCCGAATTCTACTTTAACAGAGATGTTGATTGCATTAAAACTTTCTTTAAAAGAAAGTTTGGTTATGAAAGCTACCTATATCCCAAATTTGGTCTCGATATAAACAGAGAATTTAGTTTGGATCTCGAAGTTGCCGCAAGTGGATTTTCAAGCAAGTTGCAAAAAGAACTTGAAGAATATACACAAATTGTCAAAGAGTCTGGTGAAGGATCTGAAGAAGAAGATAGTGATGAAGAAAGCGAAAATGATGAAGAAGGGAATAGTGATGAAGAAAACGAAAATGAAGAAAGCTTAGAAGATCCTGATAAAAGTATACCAGAAAAAGAATCTGACAAAGAACATTTTGAATTATAAATACACTTAGACGCTTTATTCCAATATATAAACCACAAAAAAAAGTATCCAGATGTTTATAAACCAAAAACCATCCATAAAAACAATTTGGATTTTTCGATACTATTACAAAACATTTAATCATTTTATAGGTAAAAAGTTTCCCACAATTGCAATCGGCAAATTGTTCTTATCCCTACGAATAGTAAAACTAAAGCAACATGGTATTTTCACACTCTGAACTGAAGAATCACCATAAATAGAATCGTCAGATTTCACACTCATTGCAACTGTATTTACATACTTTTCTTGTGATGACAAATTCCGTTTTGGAGAAACCAAGTTGTCCACATTCCCCTCTGATAAGGGACTTGGTCTTCTGTTACTCTCTTTTGGACTTTGTCCACTAGTATTATTCAAATCTCCATTCCCTGCATGAACATTGATTGATGCACCTGAAGTGTTTTGATCATTATCTGTATTCAAAATATCTTTATAAGCTTCATAAGCCTTACTAAGATCATTGGTTTGGTTGATAAATATTGATTTTCCATCATCAGCTTGTGGATATTCCCCTCCAAAGTTCAGCTTTGATCTGTCAATTTTCTTGCTATTCTTCCAAAAGTTTTTCAAAGCCAAAATCGCACTTGGTTGATCTATTTCTGGCTCGTTTTCACGATTTCCTAATACAAGTGGAAGTGGCTCCAAAGTGTTTGGAGATTTCCCGCTCCACAAGCCCAGTTCCTGATCCCTATGAATCATCTCCCTAACAGTACCAGATACTTGCAAAACACAAGAAGTTAAAACTGCCTTTTGACTGGCATCAAAAGCAACATTGGTATACTTCTCAATATAGTTCACGGTAGACTCCTCTGAAAATATTTCATAAATACAAACTCTTCCCTCTCTAAAGTACTGCAATGGAAGTCCCACCATTTCTGCAAATTGCTTGTTTGCCTTGAAAATCTCACCTGTACGCCTCCACAAACACGCTGGTACCCCGAGTGTATGAAATATGTGGTTGTAATCCATAAGTAACCGTTCAAAAGTAACTTCGGAGATAAGCATATCTAGATCAGTGAGAGACTTTACTATTAGCATGAATGTGGGACGAAACAGACTCATAATTCTGATTAGTCTGGTAACGCTTTCGCTTGACATACTAAGAATAGTTATTAAGTTGAAAAATATTCCAAAAGATAATAAATGTTAAATTACCATTTTTCCATAAATCTATGCATTCGCACATATCCGTTCACGTAATTGAAGGGTTTGAGAATTCCAGCTGAATATTTTGAGGTTAAAATTTGCCTCACTTTTTCTTCAGAAGATACATCTTCAAGATCAAGAACAGACAAAAAATAATCTTCAAGCTTCTTTTTTTGCTCAGAACTTAAACCATTCATTTTTTGTTTCGAGTCTGTTTGAGCAAGATATGCCGAAGGCGACTCTTTTATTTGAGATGGTATTGATATAGAGTTATTTATGGTACTGGTCTCAGAATCGGGCATAAGCTCCTCCTTCTCATTTACCAAGTTTAAGGGTTTGTTTATCCCCATTGGTGGTAAAGGAGATAACTCTGCAAGTTTTGGGGACTTGTTTAAGGATCTGATAAAGGGTGGCTTCTTTTTAGCTTCAAGTGAAACACCAATACTTACATCTTTGAGTAAATCAGTATTTCCTTGATCCCCATAGCTGACACTCTTGTAATACTTTTCGCCAGGAAAATCACCTAAGTTTTAAAAAGTTGAGTTTTTATTATTTGTATTTTAGAAATTTACCTCTCAGGGCAGAATTATTGGGGTTTGGATTGTCCATGTTAATATTTTTACCAGAGTCAGATTGTGGTAGAAGACCAAACAAAATATCGGAAACGCCAGAGCCATTTTGAATGGGGTTTTGGGTTTTGGGCTGTACTGGTGGATTAAGATCGCTCCTAGTATAATTGGTTTCTGATGTTGATTGCTCATGGTTGGGGTTTGTACCTTCTTGAGAGTAGTTGTTATAATTATTTTTGTGATTAAAGCTACTGAGTTGCCCGTCAGGCTGAATAGAATATCTGTTGGGTTCGGGATTTTGATTAAACCCGTCTAAAAGTCTGTATGAAATTATAAAAATTAGATTTTTAGAACGTAAAACAAGAGAAAATATGGCCCAAACATAACTTGATTGTAATAAGGAAATGTATCAAGTATGATTTGGTAATTTTGAAGTTTCTTACTCTAATACATTAAAGCCATGGTGATTGTATTCAGGAGTGGAATGTTGAGTATATTCAGTATTGTTTTGGGGGTGTGTTAAAACGCTAGTGTTTGTAGTTGTGTTTGAATATTTTGTTTTCTTTGCAGCGTGGTAAGGCGAACTATAATCACCTTCATTAGTGGGACTTTCCTGAAAATGTTCTAAGTGATAGCCACTGGTGTGAGGGACTGTTTTTGGGATATATTGGATGTTGTATTTTGCACTAGCAGGTGTGTTGGGATCAATATCAGAAAGGTTTTCGGGAGCACTTTCGAAAACGTTATCTAAGCCTGATGCCACAGGGGCAATTGGGTGGTATTTAGCCTGGTCTAAGCCCTGAGAACTTCTTCTAGTTACTTTTGAAGTTTTATTTTCGGTGTTATTTTCTATTTTACAAGAAAGAGAAGTTGTAATCGATAGTCAAGTATAAAATAAAAATAGTTTAAAATATTGAAAATGGGTGGTAAAAGGTGGCAAATCAATTTACGTTTTTTCTTTGTAGAGGCTGGTGGTGCAGCTTCATCTCTGCATAAATGACCTATTCCTCTTTTAATACAACGCTGACATGGTCTTCCTAAAATAAGGGTTCAGAGGTAAGTAAGGCGCGCAATGTGTGAGTGGTTTGTTATAAGCATGTTTTTAGCAGTTAATATTTAATAAGATAGTAGATATTACCAATGTCACAGGTCATGTGAGATCTTCTGCAGTATACACAAGCTATATCATATGGTTTTATAAAAAATTAGTTGTTGTTCAAACTGCGGATATTTTATGAAAAGAAGATACGGGGAAAAAGTTGTCCAAGAAAAGTGATTTAGGAATGGGTTTACCTTTTTGTACTTTCTTTCGCTTTCCTTTTGATGGGGCTTTTGAAGTTTCAGAATTTTGAGCGTTCATGGGAGTACTTTGAGTTTGAAGGCCAGAAAAGTCGCTAGAAGTTTCTTGGATGTTGCTTTCATCGGAGCTGAGATCTTCTATATATTAGTAAGAATTTTGAGGGAAAGGATCAAAAAAGAGAAGGGGAATAAGGGAGAAAGAATATAAAAGAGTACCTAGTGATGGATCTTGATTGTTATTTATCATTTTGAAGAGGTGTTTTGAGAAAATCCAATTTCTTGGGGTACTGGAATTTTAACTTTGAACAAAGAGGTAAGTGGATTTTTAGTTGGCTTTTGGAGTAATAATGGGTAAATTGGATCAATTCGGGGCAGTGAGCGTTAGTTATTCTTCTGTGAGTAGAGAAGTATTAAGGTATGCCCATAATAATCATCAAAAGTGGTGGATAATTGAATGTTATGTGGAAACCCAAGTAAAAAGGACCAAGTAGAAAATTTATCAGCTTGGCCGTTTTCCTCTCTGTAATTTCCGAAATCCCTTCCTTAATCCCACCCAATAGTATCTCTATTCTTCTGAAAATATCGCAAGCTTATTGGACATACATCTTTACTTTCATTGGCTCAGACCATTCATTCCTCAAGGAAATAATCAAGCTTTTCTAGCCAATAATCTTCCTCTTTAAAATTAACTGTTTAAATTGTTCACATTTTTTGTTTTACATTTATATTTCTCTCAAAGCTCATTTCTTCATTTTGAAACCAATCTCTAATAACAACCACTCTATTCCTCTCTTAAATTATCACTTGTACACTTTGTTTTTCTTGTTGTTGCTAAATAAACAATTATATACTTCACAAACATCCAAATGCTTGGCCAGTCAAAGTCCGAAAAATCTCCAGAGATTCCTAGCTATGGATTTGAAAACTATACTACCTTCACTCCCATATCTTTTGAATCGGTCTCTAACCACCCTACCTCTCCTGATTTCTTTAAAGGTACTTGTCATTTCTCTGGTATTCTACCAGTATCTTACTTTTCATTTTATCAATAGGATCTACCAACGAACAAAATTCAGACAACACTATAGCATCACAAAGCATTTTACCAAACCATAAATCTAATTCCACAATTACTGATCCCCCTTTTTATTCTCAATCTCCACCTTTAAACAGTCTTCCCCTTAAAGAGCAAGGTTTCTTAGATCACTCAAAACCAATCGACAAAAATTGGACAAAATATAGAGATAATAACGACAATCACAAAAGTTTATCATTAAAAATAGCTGAAAGAAAACTCGAAAAAAATAATATTTCCAAAAAAACCAATTATCCAGGAATTGGAATTTCAAAATCTGCTACAACCTTCAAACCATCGAAAACACCATTTTTTGCCTTGGTAAAAAATAAAAGCTCATCAACAACTACCCACAAATCCTCCCCTATTCCACCCAGAAAATCTAAAACAAATCAAAACACTCTTATATCTGCTCTTGAAAAATGGACAAAGGGTCACGAAGAAGAACGGTTTCAAGTAACTAGAATGGGAAAAAGCAACGCTGAACAACTATACCAAATTGTAGACAGCGGAGTAAGTGCCACTATTTCTGACGAATCAAGAAGAACTGCTCTTCATGTTGCTTGTTCCATTGGAAATATAGAAGCCGTAGAGTTTCTGCTAGGAATCGGCGCTGACCCCAATGTAACTGATATACGTGGGAACACACCTCTCACGCTCGCTGCTATCTCCGGGTTTACTGAAATTGTTTTGCTCTTACTTCAATTTGGTGCTGATCCCAGATCTGGATCAGATAGGATCTCTCCCTCTGCGATGGTTAGACTTCGCCTTAAACAACTTCGTGCACAAATACGACGTAGCAGACCATATGTAAAATCTCCATCCTCATCTAAGCAATTGGGTACTTCGCGCTACCGTGCTGTTCGGAGCAGAGCATACATGATATCTCAAGAATGCTTTTCAATATTAAGAATTCTTAAATATTATATTGATGGCGAAGTATTAAACAACCCAAACTCAAAACTACTTTTAAATTCACAAGAACCACTAGAAAATACTTCAGATCAAATTGATCCCTCTTGGGTAGCTTATGATCATAAAGATGAAACAGTGTTACCTGTATCAACAAATTTTAAACTAGTCTTTGATGAATTAACAACCCAACTTCAAAATATGGGATTTCCAGAAAACAAAACTGATCAAAATAGTCTAATAAATGGCCAAAAACTAGTTCCAAGCAATAATAATTTGGCCATCGAAGGTGGTGAACAGTATGGCCATGTTTCTGAAATCATTCCTAACCCCAAAAACGTTTTCAACAATTCATCTATTCCTAATTCAAATGATAATAACAATACCAAAAAAACCTTTTATGACACATCAACAGATAAATATGTATCTACAGAAAATGGAAATTCAACAAAAGAATCTGACAATATACAAACCAATATTTCACAAAATACTGGTTCGGATTTTTCAGAGCCTTTGAAACTGGTTAATTTAGACTATGATGCTGATGATGAAGAAATCGAACAGTTGTTGGATAAGCTGGGAACACTTGTAGAATCACTTTGTTTGAAATGAGCAAGAATCATTCTTTTTTACTTTTATTTTAACCAGTCAAATAGGATGAGTGAACATAGAGTTGCATTTTAAATATTTAAATTTTTAATTAATGCTTTGTACAGTCCGAATTTAATAAAACCAAAACAAAATTTGATATGAGGTGTTTTTGAATATGGATTTTCAAATGATGAAAATTTATTAAAATGGTTAATAATAAGATTTAACTTTTTCTTTTCTTCTATCCAAGTTATCACTATCATTCTTTTCAATGTTCTTTTTTTCAGCATTCTTGTCAACAGTTTCTTGAAACCCAAAAAATTCGGAATTCGCAACTCGGGCCATATAAAAATCGTTACGTTTCTTTTTCAATCGAAAAGAATCGATAGCTGATATCCAACCTGGAACAAGCATAGATAAGTTTCTCTTCCACCATCCTTTATTATACTCCGCATACTTTTTATAAGATCCATCCAAATACTCTTTATAATAATCTGAAAGTTCCTGCTCACTGACTACACGCCCTTCACTAGCAGCTACAATTGAATTATAACAAAGCACTCGAAAACCTAACTTACCTTTTTCTTCTATCTTACTCAGTCCTTCAGAAAATTGTATATTGTTCCTACTCCAAAAATCCTCATTGAAATTATGTGCCTCATCACGCAACAATCTTAAACATCTCTCGGCTTTGGTTTCATCATACGATACAAATAACTTTATTGGCCTCAGATTACTCTGTGAACTTGGTGGGCCCACAAGTGTTTCCCCAGGAAAAAGATTTGCCTGTGATATACCCACCCTATACTTCCCCCTATTTAAACCTGATTTTGTTTTCGATTCTGTATTGGTAGCTGACAAATCTTGGGATTCAGCAACTTTTTTGTTTTTGGATATAAACAAAAACGTCCTTGTTTGTATACCTACACCTCAAGAATCAGAGAGTTCTAATTTATTGTACTTACATTTTAATGATAATAGCTGTGATCTAGTTGATAATTTGAACATTTTAAAGATAAGAATTTACATTGATTTATTATTTATTCACAATTAAAATCTGATTGGAATAATTACTGGAATGTTATCTGAGATTTTATAACAAAGGTTTTGTTTCCCCCAAAATTGCTTGTTTTAGATTAGAGATGGCTTTTTTATGTACCTTTTGTTCGCTTTGAAACTTTAAAGTATCTTTCTGTTTTGACTGTACTAAAAACATTTATTATTCAATTTTGTTTGCTAATGTTATACAAAAGTTTATTGATACTCTTTAACAATTATCAAGATTGCAAAACATCTCAAGAAATAAACATGAACTGATTATGTTACAAGATTACAATTTATATTTCCCTGTACAAGAAGTGATCCATACTAGCTAGAATTAAACTTTAGTTTGATACCAAATCCCAAAATACGTCTTTGATCCAATCTTTTACATGTAGATATATGTTTAGTCTTTATCTTCGATTTTGGGTGTTATTCTGAGATCCAACCTACATGTTGGACAAAATCCAGATTGTCCAAGCAGCCAAGTATCAATACATTCTTTGTGGAATATATGTCGGCATGGTATTGATCTGATAAGTTCGTCGTCCTCGAATTCTTCAAAGCAAATCAGACATTCCAATTCATCGATCATTTTGATTTCAGATTTACTGATTATTGGGGCTTTCAATGCAACAGTAATAGCCTTTAAAGAAAGTATGTAGTTTTTTCTGACAGCCTTTTCAGGTGTTCTTGGAATTGATGATTTTGTATATTCCTTAATTGTTAATACAGGATAAGAAACCAAATCTACTTTGGAAATAGTATTTTTTTGTTTTATACTCCTTCTAGAAGCAACCTGTGCTTGGTTAATATCTCTTGTAGCTTGTGCTTCAAGAAAGAGGGCATGGCGTATAGAAAACATTCGAAAAGCTCTTATAATGAAAAAAGCCGCTAAAAAATAAAATAGAATGTGGTTATAAAATGTCTCGATGGGTGCAAGTAACTTACCCAAAACTAGGACAGCAGCTGTAATAACATCTAATAAACAATTCAAAACAGTTACATTACAATTCAAAAAGGCAAAGATAAAGATAAAAACCATTTACATGCATAATAGGACCTTTATCCTGTCTTTTACTAAATCTGTTTGTAGTCCTAGCAGTTTGTTCCGTTATAAAAAAATTTAATAACCTTTTCAAACTAAAACTGTTGTTCAACTTGCGATCAAATAAAAGCACAGGAAAAGAATAGACTGTAGAAAAC
The DNA here is from genome assembly GCA_003086725.1 of Furculomyces boomerangus. Lineage (NCBI taxonomy): Eukaryota > Fungi > Kickxellomycota > Harpellomycetes > Harpellales > Harpellaceae > Furculomyces > Furculomyces boomerangus. The sequence continues at coordinate 12,055 of MBFT01000899.1, read as the reverse complement.
ACTGATACAAAATACAAAAATCTCATTTCTATTAATAATGCTTTTTAAAGAAATCAAGGATATTTGGTATACAGAATCGTTCTTATATCTTTTTTATTTGAAATTGTGACCTGATCCTGGTATTTGGATTTGGTATTGGTATGGGAATCAGAAACGTGTAGATCTTGTATCATCTGACATTTTGGTAAAAGGAAAATCAATTAAGGATATTATACAGCAATAAACGACCTATGGAAAGTCTATATACAACAGGTATCCTATGGGAAACTTTAATTGGGACAACTATTCTAGAAAGTGCTTATTTTACAAATTTTTAGAAAATAACAAATCTTAGAGTCTCTTGTGGCTCCTTAGACGCAGTTTTTTCAAAATAAATCTAACTTTATGTTTAATCCATTTTGCTAAACATTTTTAATTTAGATTTGAGAACTATTTTTAGGTAAATATTTATTGGGATAGTATCGGAAACCAAGTAGAAACTTTTTAAATCTCTTAAGACATGCTTTAAAAAATATTCATCTTCCTGTGTTATTCTATCACATCTACTAGTTTATATAAATCTAAAAACAACACTTTATATTGAGTTATTTTTGGGTCTTGTTAATTTTTGTAGAAGTTTGATCAATCTCTTTGTATTAAAAAGAAGTTTTTGTTATTCTGAACATAATTTTTATTTTTTGGATTGACAAATGAATCCAACTGTGTTTTGTAATAATCATATAATAGTGACCTAATAAAAGTTTTAAAAAAAGTTGCTCTTATGGCCGGATGCCCTCTGATATATTTCATTGTATCCCAATTTGGCTATTAAGGTATTTAGAAAACTTTTCAAATTTAAGTATACTAAAAAAACAAAAGGGAAAGAAAATCACAAAAATGTTTTTATACTTTGCACGAGTTTATTGAAAATAGAATCCAAATAGAAAAGTTTAGCTTGAATATAGTTTCTCAATAACATCTGCATAATATTTCGCTGCATCAAATCTTTTGAGTTTCATAGTTGGTGTCAATAGTTTGTTCACTTCAATATCAAATGGGACATGTTCAAGATGGATGGACTTCACAATCTCAAATCCTTGAACTTTAGACTCACGTGAGAGTTTTTGTGTTTCTAGTAGGAAATGGTGTTTGACAGTTTCATTTTTTGTTAAAGATTCCAATGAAAGATCATCCAATACTTCGTTTTTAGATTTGAGAAGTGATGTTGCCCATGGAATAAAAACAGCAGGATCAGGTACTATAACTGCCACAATATGATTTTGTCTAGAGTTTCCATATATAAATGATTGCAATATGAGAGGTTGTTTAGATAATACATTCTCCAATCTTTCAGGTGCAACATATTCACCCTGTGAAAGCTTGAATATACTTTTTTTTCTATCAATAATTGAAATTGTTCCATTTGAATTGATTTTTGCAATATCGCCAGTCGCAAACCATCTGTCACCAATCATGACTTCATCTGTTTTCTCCTTTTCTTTAAGATACTCTCTAAAATTAGCCGTAGTTCTTATCAACAATTCACCACGAGCACATGGTTCATCCTCTACATAATAATTCATTTCTGGAACTGAACGAAGTCTTATTTCAACTCTGGGAAGTGGAACACCAATATTTCCAGATGTGAGATCGGTTGGCAGCTGACCTGTAACACATGCTGCATTTTCTGTCATCCCAAAACCTTCAGATACTTGAACTGACAATACAACTCTGAAAAAATCGAGAACTCGAGGTTCTGCTGGAGCACTTCCTGAGAACATACTGTCGAGGTTACTGCTAATAAGTGCCTTGAGCTTGTTAAATACTAGGTTGTCCCAAATAGGATGTGTGTTGCCTTTTCCACTCCTTAAGTTTACCAACTTCTCAGAAAGTGCTCTTCTTGAGATTTCACCCATTACTCCAGGAGTGTTTTCAATAATTGAAGACATCATATCATAAAATCGATTCAAAAGTCTGGGGACCCCTGGAAAATAGGTGGGTTGCAACGCTCTGCAGTCTTCCAAAATCCGTGGAACATCTCCACAGAAATATCCTATCTGGCCTCCACTCAAAACAACGTAGTTCTCCATACTACGTCCATAACAATGAGCCAGTGGTAAATATGAAATGTAAACTGGCTTGGAAAGATGCGAACGGGTTATATAAAAAGTTTTTGTAGATTCTGTATAATTGTGATGAGTAGTTACAACTCCTTTTGGATTTCCTGTTGTTCCACTCGTGTAAAGTAAAGTGTAAATGTCAGTCAGTTTTGGCAAATGTTGTTCAATTTTATCTGCTGCACCAATAGCCTCTACCTCTTTCATATCATATAAACCAATATTCAGAGATCCTGCCCAACTTTTAAGAACATCGATAGATGTTGTGTTAAATGGTGATGGAATGTGAACTGGTGGGTTTCGTGCCTTTTGTGAGTGTATATCATCCATACAAATAATCGCTTTAATTTTTGGTGTGTTTGGTAACATCTGCAAGAGTTTTGAAACTTTATCCAGTGAACAGAAGACTATCAATGCGTCTGAATGGTTCAAAATGTATTCTGTTGAAGATTCACCAAGTGTGTCATAAAGTGCAACAGAATACAAAGATTGTGTTGGTAATGCATGATCAACAATACGCCACTCAGGTCTGTTGATTGAGTAAATGGCAACACACCAATTTCTAGAGTTTACTGTTTCCTTTTCTTCAGGAGTAGAAGAGTGTTTTTGAGCAATATGGATAATCCCAGAACCAAGGTTATCTGCTCTCTTAGCTACTTCTCCATAAGTCATAAACTGATAAGGAAGAAAACTATTTGTTTTTGGGTCAAAAGGTCTGTGTCCAACAAATGGTGTATTGGGGTTTTCGGTTGCCGCTAGTTACAAAAAATATTGAATACATGTTTCTAAAATAATATCAGTGGAATATTCTTACTGTTCCAGAAAATGTCATGTATGGTTTTCAATTTATCAAAACTTGCAGGTTCTCTTTCATCTCCAAGTCTTCTGACAATAGCTAATAAGGTAGATTTGTTTGATTAAAGAGTTGGTTTGGATATCAAAATATATTGTTTTTGTTGTTTTACAAGTTTTGATAATATATACTTACGACTGAAACCATTTTCCTCGGAGTTTGGAACAATGTAAGATAATGTTTCTTTGTCAAACTTCATTTTGGTTTTGGAAATTTGTTGTTTTAGTGTAATAGAAGTATAGTTAGAATAATCCTTTGATATAAAGTACAAAAGTTACGATATTTGCGAGTAAAATATGTTGAAAACAGTTTCTTTGTATTTATACCATTTTATCCATAACCCCTTGTTTTGTTTCACTTGAAAAGGAAACTGGTTTGGATATTAGTTTTGGAGTTTTTAATCTGTATTTCAGGATTTTGAATATCATTTGCTGATTTTTTCGAAATTTTTTTGTGTTATCTAATTTATAGTACATTTCATGTTTTTGATGATCAGTGATTAGTTTGATGGAATTTTATTTTCAATTAAAACTAGAGATTGTGTCAAAGCAATTGTAATGGTTTATTATTTTCTGTTTTTGTTAGAGATACATTTTTTGAAACTTTTCACTTGTTTAGAAAAGGCAATTGAAATTCTTTGATTTAGGGAAATACCCTTAGAAGGGATTTAAATGTTTTTTTATTTGAAAAATATCAGAAAAAGCTAGATAAGGAAAAACTTTATCATATCGGTTTTTCTCTGCATCAAAAGAAAAAAGGAAATAAAATATCCGTGAAGAGATATTATAATAAAAATTGTACAGGATAAAGAGATTGATAGTATAGTTGGTATTTTTCGAAGAAATTCAACATCAGTGTATACCATTGTGTGTAGCTACAGTTATTCCTTTAGAAAAAAATTTTAAATGTGTATTGAAGGATTGGAATAAAAATTGCCTCTTCAGTAGTTATCATTTCGATATCAACTGTTTGTGCTTTTTCAGTATTATGGGGGTTACGTGCAAGTGCTTTTCATGTTTAACCTAAATTATAGATACAAATCAGAATAAAATTGACGGTTCTTGTTTCTGCTTTTTTGTAAAATTATCCAAGTAATCAAGAGAATCTACAGAAAAAGTACGAGAGCAATATCAGAATCAGGGTAAAAAAGAGGAAGAAGACGATTGATCTATCTTTTCCAGTAGTATTTCATTAAGACGGTTTGACACTTGTGCCATCTACTTCGCTTTAGTAATTCAGCTTTTAAATATGGTTGGGATTTAGTCTCAAAGAAAAAAGTCAAACAAAAACTTCAACAAAAAAGTTTCCTAACTGTGTTTCTCCTAAATGACTAATTTCTTTTTATATTTGAATTCATGAAATTAGAGATTTGGGAGAAAGAGTGGTATTGAGAAAAACTAAAAATCAGATTCGATCAACAGGATTTCTTGTTTCATTTAAAAGTCGAGTTTGGTAAAAGCTGTCAAGTTTGTATTTTGAATGTGGGATTTGTGGAGATTCAAATGAAAGGAATCAGATAAAGATTCTGAAGAGCAAATAAAACACTTTTTATTATAGTTTTCGAATTGGTTGTTGCGGAATTTAGTGAACTTTTATAACATTTCTAAATAAAACAACCATCCAGCCAATGATAAAGAAGCGCTATAAATATCAGAATCCGCAGCTCAAGTAAAAAAACATTCATTCAAAGCTGAAACCATTCTTCTTTAATTTGTTATAAATTCTCCCTCTTTCCCAAATACTCTTCCTTTTCATTATACCCAATTTCAAATATATCATGGACAAAATAACCAGTTACGAAATAATTTCAAAAATATTCATTCTCTCGAAAAACCCAAAGGCTCGGCTAATTTCTCGATATTTCTATGAAATCTCAACTTTAACTTCAATTCGTGTAAAGTTTCTGCTTTACAAATTCGGAAAAAAGCAGGTCCTTGAGATTTCAGAAGGAAAAAAAAACAAATTCGTTCATTATCCCAACTTACTAACAAAACAAGAATTGATTATAAAACTTTTGAAAAAAGGTGCTGGTCCAGACCAACAAACTAAACAAGATTTACTAATAATATCAATTGAAAGAGGATGGAGCAAAGTTGTAGAATATCTGCTAGGACTGTTTTTAGAAACTACAAAAAGGGAATTTGAATCTGTTTATCAACGAAGAGAAATTGGAATTCAAAACGGAACCCCCTCCCATTCAAAAACAGCACAAAAATGTTACGTTATTCCCGCCATAGACATCAACAAGAGATATAAACAACCATTTGGATTGGCAGTGTTTTACAAACAAGTGGATATCATCAAACAACTACTAAATGCCCACAAAATAGTTCCGAAACTGAATACCAAAGATTTCAGTATCCAAATGTTATACCACCCCAAAATCAAATTTACATGGTTTCGTTTAAATGAGATATGTGATCTGTTTGAAAAAGGTGGTATAGAGCTAATAAAATTATTTTTTATCAATGGATTCAACAAAGATTGTATAAGTGAATTCATTTTTTCAGAATTCTGTAAAAGAAGAAATATGAAATTAGTCAAGTTCTTTGCAGAAAATGGAGCAGATATAGATGAATTTGAAAGTGCTCGTTTGAAATATGCTATTGAATACAAAAACATGAATATTGTCAAATACCTTGTTAGAAGAGGTGCAGACACTAGAGAATGTAAAGATTTGGAATATTTGGAATCTGAACAGAGCAATAGTTCTAATACTGATAACCCACAAAAAGAAATCAAACCCAACATCAATTCAGAAAATGAATGTACTCTACAATGGGCTAGCTCCAATGGTCACTTGGATATAGTAAAGAGTTTAGTTGAAGATGGGGCAGATATTCATGAAAACAATGAAGTTGCTTTGAAAGAAGCTAGTGAAGGTGGATACCTGAATGTTGTCAAATATTTGATTGAAAATGGTGCTGATATTCATGCAGATGAGGACTGGGCACTAGGAATGGCAAGTAAAAGTGGATACTTGAAAGTTGTCAAATACCTTATTAAAAGGGGTGCAAATGTTCAAGCTAGAGAAGGCTTTGCTTTGGGAATTGCATGTAGGAATAGACGCTCAGATGTAGTAAAATATCTTATTATGAAAGGGGCTGACCTTAAAGCTGAAAATTACTGGAGAAACATATTTCAAGAAAAAAACAAACATCTTGAGATAGTGAACTATCTTGTAGAAAGAGGATTGGGTTTTTATAACAGATCAAGTTCAATACTTGAATATGTTAGTGAAAAAGGAAGAACGGATATTGTCAAGTTTCTAGTTGAGAATGGTGTTGATATCCATACAGAAAATGATCTTGCTTTGAGATCAGCTAGTAAAAATAATCACTTAGATCTTGTTAAATACCTAGTTGAAAGTGGCGCAGATATTTATGCTGATGATAATTATGCTTTAAGTGAGTCTAGTTTAAGAGGACACTTGGAAATTGTTAGATATCTGGTTGAAAATGGTGCAGATATTTATGCAGATTCTAATTACGCTTTGGGAATTGCTAGTAAGAATGGCCATTTGGAAATTGTTAAATACCTAGTTGAAAATGGTGCAAATATCCATACAAAAAATGTTGGTGCTTTAGAATCTGCCAGTGAGGGTGGACACTTGGAAATTGTAAAATATCTTGTCGAGAATGGAGCTGATGTTCATGCAGATTATGATTGTGCTTTGAGAGAAGCTAGTAAATATGGACGTTGGGATGTTGTTAAATATCTAGTTGAAAACGGAGCTGATATTCACGCACGAAATGATTTTGCTTTTAAACAGGCCCTTGATGAGGGGCATTTGGAAATTATAAAATACCTTGTTGAGAACGGAGCTGATGTCCATTCAGTTGGTGATCAATACTTGAGATGTGGCAATCGATATAGACGCTTAGAAGTTGTTAGATATTTAGGACAAATTCTACTAAAAGAGTCAAAAAACACGACTTTGCAAGGAAAAAAACGGGAAAAAAATACCTAAAATAAAAGGGAACAAATATGTCATATCAAACTACGTTGTTCTAATATTTGTTTCTAAGGACTGAAACTCGGATATTGCTACTTTCCTTGAGGATATGGAGTATCAAAAACTCATCCAACATGTAAAATGTATAAAGAAGCTTCCAAAACTAAAGATATTGACTTTATATTTTTTTTCCTTTCAAAGATTTTAAAATGAAAGTTTAAACTTTTCATTACATATTGTAGTTATCCACTTTTTAACTTCAACTTTTTAACACTGATATGGTCTAAAAAACGAAATTATTTTGGGCAATCTCGTTATGTATTTTAAATATAGTTATATAAATTTTAACCCAATACTTTAGTGTATTGATTACTTTAATGACTGTGTATTAAATTTATTTATTCAAAAATATTGAAGCATCTTCAATTTGACAATTTGATGGATGTTGAAGATATGATAATTCACTCTAATGTAAAGACCCAAAAACTAAAAAAATTTTTTTGAAGCAACTCGGGTCTTAAAAAGTCTCAATTTATAAACCCAATAAAGAATGAAAGATGAAATAAATCTATAAAACTGAGCAAAAGAGGTTACAATGTTTGATGGATTTACTGTTCGATATCTTAGTTCAACTTTCATGAAGTTCACATTCTCATCATTATATACTTTTGAAACCTTTTTCATAAGTATAGCCAAACATTTAAATTTTAAATTGATCTTGAAGCCACAATTATCTCTTTGTTTTTGTGGATTAAATTGGGATATACTTCATTTGGGCTAAGGAAAATATTTTCGAGTATTTGGTACTTGTTTATATTAGAGATAATCTCTCAAAAGTCCAAAACTAATAAAATTAGTCAAATTTAAAAATCGCTGTCTATTGACTCTCTGCTATATGAATATCTACTTTCAGTCGATCATACTTTGTGTCTATCTGTTGAAAAATCGAATTTGTATATGAAATTGTATTCGAACAAGTTCAGTTCAAATCTACTAATGTTTGGGTGAAAAAAAAACTAAATTTTCAACTTTTTTTCTTCAAATTTTGTAGGAATTTTGATAGCATGCAAGAACTGATTCTAAAAGTTCACTCTAGTTTCTTCATTTCTTGTAAAGATACATCTCTATGAAGTCCATCCCAAGTACAGACTTTTCAAAACTTTATTACAAACGGGAGGTTTTGTTTTTAATAAAATATCAATAAATGAATTGTAGTCAAGGTTATTCTACCATTATGGTAGTTATCAAAAACAGGAAAAGACTATGTTTTTGAGATTAAAAATGCCTCAGAAATAGCCTTCACGAACTTTCAATTTGTATATATCTAAAAAAAAGTTTCAATAATTATTACCAATTTTGCACAAATTTGCAGTGTCATTACAATGCGAGGAAATGAGATTGGAAGATATTTTAAAAAAAATGTTTCGAGTTATCTCTTTCAATTTTTAGATAATTTGAACTAAGTATTAGTCTTTAGAGAAAGTAATGTGCTCTCGGAATAGCGTTTTTAGATTTTTAAATTGAAGAATTTTAAAAAAGTTTCATCAGTCACAAACCAAAAACATAGTATGGCCTTAATTCGAAAACTCATTCGAGATGTTTTACCCAGTACTCAGATTCATATTTTAAGTCACGGAATACTTGCTTTTAATAAATCTGACAATCTACTAACCAGAAACTGTAAATATCTAAGAAAAAGGTTATTACTAGCCAAAATCATCAGGATGAGTATTTTGTGAATTAGAATATGACTTAGAATATATTATGAAATCTCTTTTCAATTTTACTTATAATTTTGCTCAAATGAATATTTCGCTCTAAGAAGCAAAAAGTTACATTGGATACACCTTGTAATGATTAAAGTTTAGAAGAGAGTAAAAAGCAAAAACATTCAAACACTTGTCATTGTATAACAAATTACTATTTGGATATAGAAAACAGAATGTCACTACTTGATATTTACTAATATGGTTGTTTGTTGGAGCTTTTTCAATTCTAATTAGAAGGAAATTATAATCTACTATTTACAAAGTCTAAGAATCCTCTTCGTTAGGTAAGGTTATTAGCTCTTCCTGAGAGACAAAACCAAATCTTATCTTAAGCTTTTTGAAACACTGCTTCAAATGTCCCCAATTCATTGCACTTTTTATCATTGGATCAGAAAAAAATGCGATCGATATAAATATCCCTTCTACTCCTCTAAGAGAATAGGCTATTGTTCCATATATAATCAGTGTGGTATCTGTAGCATACGCTGCAATAATATATATTACTACAAGCATTCCGGTTACTATAGGTATTGCTGGATACCATATTGAGTGCCATATAATTTTTTTTGTTAAAGAGCTAGTGTATCTGCTATATCCTGTTGATCTTCTTCTAACACGAGATGTTTGATTTTGTGTATCTGTTCTAGAGAATATGCTTGATCTTCTGTTTAATACTTGTTCGTTCAGTCTTTGATTCGATTTTATAGTTCTCAACAGTAAAACTGTTAAAGTCACAGTAGCTAGTGCTCCAATGACAATCCATATGGCATATGTAATCATAACAGTAATGAATACGTTTGTTTTTGCAGGGTAATAAAACCTGCATATAATATTTTTCTGATCTTTTTGCAGAAGAGCGAATATTAAAAAAGGAATTGGAAGTATTACTGAAAGTACAGCGCTGGTTATATAGTAATATTTTTCATATTTATCGGCATCCCTGATTTTATATCTGAAGATAAGATATAGGTGTAGCATGATTGAAACACTCATAAATATTGCGAACAGATCAGCTGCGCCTACAAAAGCTTTAGATATTAAACAAGTTTCAAAGATTGCTATTGTTGTGACCAAAACAATGTAGAAAATATTTCCTAGTGTACACACTACTAATATAGCCATTCCTTGTCTTATCGTTACTCTTGAAACTGTTTTTTTGTCCGTCAGGTATAAAAAAATGAATATCAAAAAAGTGATTGATGAAACCAAAATACTTATTGAGGCCGCGATTACCAGTGCTATATTTACAGCTCTTATATCTACATTATATGATAGATTATTGTTCATAATGAGCCTTTAAAGTCAAACAAATATTTATTTGCATATAAGAACACACACTGTTGTATATTATCAGAGTGATTTGGTGCTTAGCTCTAAAATAAAAATGTAATGATATATATATTATCTTTGTTGTTGAAGAAATTAAAGTCAAGAAAATATATATCTAAAAATGCTGGAATATCAAAATGGTGTATACAGGAGATAAAAGCATATTATTATTGAATTGTAATTGATTACTCTTCAATATCCGTGCAAGTTTAAATTGAATTTACTGTAATTGGATACTCTCAAAAACTTCAAGTGATATTTTAGTATAAAAGTTTGAAGCTGATACTTGTTTTGGATTGCTAATAATTAATTGAAACTAGCAGAATGAAACATTTTGAATGTGGGGAATGAACAACTCGTCAAAAAAGGGGCTCTCTTACTTTTTATTTGATACATTAATGAATAATGTGGGGATTTAAAAATGTTTTAAAATGTTTTTGGGAAAGTAGATTATGTTGTGGGGTTGAGAAAACAATACAAAATTTTTTAGGTAAAGGTAGAAAAGAAATTCGGGTAAGATATACCTAATAATGGATATAGGTATCGTTACAAGGGCTTTTTATTTGAATCTCAGCCCTTGCACTATCCTAAAAAACTAGGAATCTGATCCTATTTGTTGAATTTCATTCAAGTATCAAACAATGAAGTAATACCTCTTTCCCGAAATGACAGTCGGATTTGAATTCATTTTTTGGATTTATTACAAATACTAAACCAAAATCGATTTTGAAAAATTTTATATATACCAGTAGTTGTAATTTATCTCAAATTGTAAAAACTATCATTTCTCTTTTAAAATAGGTACAAGGCATCAAAGTTGGTGATTTTTTGATTTATTTTATCAAGATATTTTTCAATAATAATCTGATTTAATTTCAAGTCGAACTTTTGATATTTCCTCATTGAAAGATAGTTCTATCAAACGGGATTGTCATTTTTGAACAAATAAAGTGTCTAAATACCTTGTATCAAATAAAAATATATTTGAAAAAAAGTATTATCAATTTATTTCCGTCTTTTAAACTAGAAAAGCTTGGAAATAAAAAAAAACTAAAAAGGGCCTATATTTAGAAAGTCCCTTCGTTATCTTCTTTGTCTTCAACCCTATTCATAGTGCTACGAAAGTCATAGCTAGTGCTAGGGACATTAAGCTGAGTTTTGAGACTACTTTGGTTGTTTGCTGGGTTGCTCAGAATGTCATTTATAGTTCTACTGGAGTACACACCAACCATGTGTTGAACAAAATAGAAATCTACTGTGTTTGGTTGATATCTTTCCAAAAGTTGAGAGTACTTGTTGTAAAGCTCGTAATTGGTTTTGTAAGATTCGCTGATATTGATTTTTATTGAAGAGGTTGGTGTGTCAGAAGAAGTGATACCATCATCAATCAGAAAATTTTGATAACTTTCGTCAGAGAGAATGTTTGAGGTGTTACTTTCTGTTCTGCTGTCTAAAGTCATGGAAAAAACGGCAATAGCAGATTCATCAATATCCAAGTATTCGTTGATTTTTAGCGTAGAAAAGGACCTTCCAAAACAACATGTTATAGAAAAATATGATCCATACTTTGAAACTAGCCACGGGTTTACGTCAGATTTATCGATAGAAAATTTTTCCATACCATCAAATAGCATACTATACTTTTTGTTTTCTTGGTGGGCCTTTCCAATTAACTTTGAAAGTTGGTTCAGAAATGTGGGATATACAACATACAGCATAGATTGACTACTCATTTTTTTATATTCATCTGAAAACAGCTTAAACTTTAATGGAACATCAAATTTCCTGCCACTTGGATTAATTCCTATAAGATTTAAACACGCTACCCCGCTTAAAAGTGTACAAGGCGATGCAATAAGTTCTGAATGATTTGGAGGCAAAGCTTCGTTAAGATTATGTAGCATATCTATTTGTTTTCCTGCGCATTTGGTGATTATATTCTTTGCCGAAACTACTCTTCCCGGATGCATATATCTTCCTTTAACTCTTACCAGCTCACTTTGATACAGAGTAATTTTCATAGAGTTGTGCATTTGATTGAATATATAGTTTA
>MBFT01000884.1:187-14091 GCA_003086725.1 Furculomyces boomerangus | reverse complement strand
CATCGAATTTGATTTCAGTTTGATTTTCTAAAGAATTTGCTTTAATTTCGGAAGTTTTGGGGGTTGGAATGTTTGGGGTATGAATTTGTGGAGGAGATGGCTCATTTTTCAAAGGCTTCTGTTCAGATTTGATGTTTTTTTGGATTTGATTGATTCTGTTTTGAGCTTGCTGAGCAGATCTTTTGGGTGGCAGTGTGGAGGTTGATCTTTGGGGATTTTGTTGAGTAGAAGTGGATTGTTGTTTGAAGCTGGGAACTGGAGTAGTTTCATGGTTTTTATGAGTTAGGGATTGATGCAGGTCAGGGGGAGGGGTGTTTCTGGAGGAAATTGGTCTGTTTGGGGGGAGAGATTTAGCAGAATCTTCAGGTTTTATATCCAAAACTTTATCTAACTGTGTTTCTACTTTGCTGAGGGCGGTCTTGAATATTCCACCCCAATCAGCAGTTTGGTTATTTTTGCCAAAAAAGCTCATTTTGGCAGATGAGTTTGATTAGGGGAAGAGATGTAGAAGGGTTAGGGGGGGATGTTGGGATGAAAGGTTTATGGAGAAAAAGTAACAAGATGGAGAGGTTGTTTATGTGGAGAGTACTTTGAATAGTCAACAATTGGAGCTTTTAGAATTAAGATTAGTGACACGATTATGTTTTCAGTTTGTGTTTTACATAAAGGGAAATATTGTGCGATTAATCACCTAATAGGATAAATTATTTTGTTTTTCCTGATTTCAGAAACAACAAATGAGCACTAATCTTAATTCTGGCGAATGAACACCAAGTATCGACATAAAATATTTTTAAGCTTACACGGGTTTTCAGGGAAAAAAAGGCTTTGATTCATGAAACCCAAACTATATAGTGACTTCAGTCCTTTCTTCTCTTTAGCCTCTTTTATTTTCTCTAATTTGCAGTTGTACTGCCATAATACCCAAAAAACAGGGATTACCTACCGTTCCTTCTCAAAATGACCCCAGAATTCGTGTCTCATTTCAAACAGGTTTTCCAGGCTCATTCTTCCATTAAGGATGATCTTGATTACCCAACTGTTTCCTTCAACCAATTCGCCTCAACCTTTGGCATATCCGATGAAAATGACAGAATCTCCCTTGTCCTGCCTGTTCTTTTCGACATCGCCGACACCCATTCCAAAGGAAACTTGTCCGAAACTGAATTTCTAGATTTCCAGAAACTCTTGTCAAGCTCCATCTCCCCTACCGAGCTTGCTTGTTACTACTTTGATAAAGAACGCACTGGTTACATATCCTTGCCCCAATTCAAAGATAAAGCCCTTGATTATTTTGGAATCTTCCAATCTATGCTTCAAGAACCCTCCTCTTACCCTGAAAGTATCTCAAACATCACTGATCACTGGAAAAGATACTACAAAACCAAAAATAATCTAACTTACAACGAATTCTCTCAGCTTCTTTCGGATTTCCAAAGAGAAGCTGTAAATTACTACTTCTCAAAGTATGATACCGATAAAATAGGCTCAATAAAACTCGATGATCTTCAAACCATTTTGAACAACCTTTCACCAATCGAAATCCCCTCAAACATCACTTCCAGGCTCAGACTTGCTGGTGTTTCTGATCTTGTCTCCTACCCAGAATACAGTGCATTATTAAAGCTATTAGAAAGACTTGGAGCCATTTCTACCATTTCTAAAGCCATTATTAAAAACAGACCTGAAAATGCACTCATCTCCAAAATAGAATTCTCTAAAATTGCTCAAGAAACTGGATACAATGCCTTCTTTACTCCTTTAGAGCTGGAATTCATTTTCTCCTTGGCTGTAAACGATCCAAATACTCCAGCTGAAGATCCTGCAACTAAAAAAGCAAACACTTTATGGGACGAATCTAACCACACAATTATCCCTGTTAATAGTTTAAGGTTTTTTGCCAACGCTTCCGAAAGAGGTTTGTTTAGTACTATCTCAACACCCGTTGCCCAGAAACAACCTCAAGCTGAAATTTCATTCTTGAACCAATCAATAATACAGGTTTACAATTTCGCTGCTGGTGCCGTTGCAGGTGGTATTGGTGCTACCGCTGTTTATCCTATTGATCTTGTTAAAACTAGAATGCAAAATCAACGTACAAATGTTGTTGGCCAAATTCTCTATCGTAATGGTTGGGATTGCTTTAAAAAAGTTATTGCTAATGAAGGTGCTAGGGGTTTATACAGAGGTCTTGGTCCACAACTGGTTGGTGTCGCTCCTGAAAAGGCTATCAAACTTACCGTCAATGACTTAATAAGAGGTAAACTCAAAAACAAAGAGACTGGAGAAATTTCTAGAATCAGCGAGATAATTGCTGGTGGAACTGCTGGTGGTTGTCAAGTCGTTTTTACTAACCCACTAGAAATTGTTAAAATTCAACTGCAAGTACAAGGAGAGATTGCCAAAGCATCTGCTGTAACCGTTGCTCGTATGGGGTCTACCGAGCCACTGGCTAGAGTTGGTGCTGTGACTATTGTAAGAGAACTTGGACTGTTTGGTCTTTACAAAGGTGCTGTTGCTTGTTTAATGCGTGATATTCCATTCAGTGCCATTTATTTCCCTGCTTATGCCGCCCTAAAACGTGATTTGTTCCATGAAGGAGAACGTGAAATAAAAAATTACGAATTGTTGTTGGCTGGTGCCATTGCTGGTATCCCTGCAGCTTATATAACTACCCCCGCTGATGTCATTAAAACTAGACTTCAAGTAAAATCAAGACCAGGACAAATACCTTATAAAGGTATCATTGATGCTGCAAAACGCATTTATGCTGAAGAAGGACTTTCTGCGTTTATGAAAGGTGGCGTTCAACGTATATTAAGGTCCTCTCCTCAATTTGGTGTTACTCTATTATGCTATGAACTATTCCACAAATATCTTCCACTCCCTGACAAAGTTCTTGGTAAAGATACATCAAAAGAAAAAGTTGAACTCAAATCTTCAGAGTCCATAGGTCTCTTGAAGGCAGAAAAAACTTTACGTCTACTCCAGAAACTAGACTACAAGTTTGGTGCCCCTTATCAAAAATTTTGATAGACTTTTAATTTTTTTATAATCTATTCTTTTTCTATTCCAAACTAATAAAGTTTATATTTAATTCAAAAGTACTATCATCACTATTTTTACTACCTAGCTTGTTAAACTAGTAATTAAAATCAAAATGCAATTATTGTGTTTATCATCTTGGCTTTATTGAAATGTCCAGCATAACTTGAGCTACGAATACACTTGATAACTATAAATTATTATTCTGGTGATAAAAAATATATAACTGATCAGTGTCCATGTAGAAATATTAAGATCTTGTGTTTGGATAAACTGATATGAATTCACTCGTTTGTGTCTAAATTAGTTTGGTTTGGAAAAGAATTTGAAGGCTGGAGATGACCCATTATAACTGAATCAAATGTAGAAGTTGAATATGATTGCGAATTCCCCAAAATAACACCACGAACAGGGGTCTTTGTTTGGGCAACCTCGCGTACATCACCACCATCCTTATGATTAAGGGTTCCTATAGGCGTAATAATAGATGCAAAGGGATTAGTCATATATGATCCATACTTTGATAGCTCCAAAGATTCTAAAAATAAGTTGTATAGGTATTTGTATGTCCAAGCGCTCCCTTTGCGTCTAGTTAAAGTTACAACAAATAAGTGTGACAAGTTTTTTAGCTTGCAAACTTCTACAATAAATTGAACTTCGCCTTTAGCATCAAGGTATGTCTCACCATATGGGGGTGGAACAGGCGCACATTTTGCAGGGACATATTTGTGGGCTTTTTGTTTTTCGACAGCAAGTTTTTCTGGGGATTGTTTAGTAGAAGCTTTAGTATTACCAGAAGTAGCGTTTCCGAGTGTATTTTGAAGCTTTTGATTACTTTCTAGAATTCCACTCAAAGTATTTGCGACAGAACCTCCCAAAACACTTTCTTGAGTCTTATTTTTCATTCCAGAAATCATGGTAAAATTGTTATTATGCACGGGATCTTTCTTGTTAGAATACAATCCTACAGGCTTCGTTAATGCTTTTTTTATAAGCTTAAATTTACTAGAAAGTGAAAAAAGCTGGGTTTGATTGCCTTTGTTCTTGATAGTTTTGGCATTTTGACCATGGATTCCTCTATCCAAAGCACTACCATCAACAGGAGTTGTAGCATGCTGTGGCGATGCAGGTGTTGCTTTAGCCATCCGAAATATTGAACCTGGAACAAAATCTTCATTTGACGATTCGAGTCCTAGCCACTTGTGACTTGTATCATCCTTTTGATTTTCCTTTTTTGGCACATTCAAAAGACCTTCAACCTTAGTGCTACTTGAATGAGATTTGCCATATCCATCAGGTATCAGGAATTTATTTACTAATGGAGTCGAACCATTATAGGGCTTTTTCCAAGATTCAATTTCTCGAATCAAGTTTATATCATTGATTAGCTTTTTTTTACTTGATTCATCATTCAAATCGTCTGAAATATTAATTGGGTATGTTGCTCCAATAACTAATGGTGTTTGTGGGTTTTGGGATTCAAGTTTTGGTCTTAAAACTCTGGCACTAAGACCATTTGTACTCATTACTATCAAACCCAAATTATCTAAAGTTTGTAAAACATGTTGAAATAACTCTGAAGGTGGGAGAGAACTTATCGAGAGTGGATCAATAGCTCCTTGGTGTGTTCGCATTTGGTGGAGAATTTCAGGTTCCTCGGAAATAAAAAAGTAAGGGTTACGAGAATTTTTCACATCCTTGTTCTTATTTTCAAAATTACCAAAAACCTTTGTCTGATCATTTTTTCGAGTTATCTTTGTCAAATAATCTTCAGAATTTGCAGTACTGATTACATTTTCAGACTGTTCAGGCGAGTTGAAAATGGATTGGATTCTTCGTTTAGGAACTGATCCACCAGTACCCAGTGATTTAAAAGAATTGGTGTTGGATGACATTGGTGTGGGATCATTTGTAGTTCTTTTTGACTTCTTTGTCATCCACAAAAGCATTTTCTTTCCTGTACTACCATTATACAACCTGGCAGAGCTATAGTCTCTTACTGGACCAGAGGCTATTCCTGCACCTATTTTAACGCCAAGTTCTTCTCCAAAGGCACCACGGGCTGAGCTAATCTTTGGTCCAAGCTCTTGAGATTTAGTCTGTGAAATGTTCTCCGATTTCCTCAAAGAATTGCTTATTGGGCGAATGTCAGAGATAATACGTGATGAGGAAGTTTGTTGAGAAACTCTTTTGTAAGAATCGGTTTTTTTCCCGACATGGTTGGTATTGGATTTGGTTTGGCTACGTATATCCCCAATTGAAGATAATATTTTTGAATTATTTTGGATGGGATTGGTTGTACTAATTTTGGAATCGGGAACATATAGCTGTAGATTCAGATGTTCAGTACTATCGTCTATTGATACGATTTGTGGGATGCTATCTGCTATAGCTGATTTGTTTGGTTGTGTGATTTTGATGTTATTAGAATCATTTGAATCAAGATTTGGATATTCGCCTATACGTAAATTTGTAATAGCATCCATAGATGTGCGAAAATGGGTTGGGTTGGTTTTTTCGTTTAGAGAAAATTCAGTGGTGGGCATTGCTGTTCTTCTTCTTTGAGATTTGCTGTCAGAGTTATTAAAATTGATATCACTATCAATTGCCATGTTAAACGAATCAGCAAATCCTTGATCAAAATTCTGAATATGTGGCAAAGTAATAGGTGAGGTAGAGTACATTGGTATATCATTGGCAATGTCATTGTTTCCACTTGGTGATATAATATTATTGATTGTAGCTTGAATTTGTTTACTGTCATCAACAGCGATAGTGTTAGTGCGGGGTTTACTTTTGGTAATATGACCTACAGAGCTAGTGTTATTGTTGGAGAGTTCAGCGAAGGGATCAAAATCAGCCAGTTTTGTGGTAGATCCATGCAGATTTAATAAAGAGTTTTGAGAAGTATGAAAATCGTTTAAATTATATTGGGACTTATCGTTGTTATTAGAGTGTTGTGTGTTTAAAGAATCGAATTCTTTGATGAGTTCATAGCTTGGATTTTGGTTTGATGCCATGTTGGGTTGGCTGACATTTTTAAGTTCAGAATAAGAATCAAGAATGGTATTTTTGCTATCAATAGGGTCAAAAATACTGCTGGGGTTATCTTCTAGTTGATTGGGATTAATTTTGTCATTGCTATTTGATTGTGGTTGATTGGAAAAAGTTGGGACTACGTGACTGTCATTTGCCTCGTTAAAATAATGAGAATAGGGTTGTAGCCATTTATGGGAACGTACATATGCGATGGTAGCTCTGTGAGCAGGATTTGGAACAAGCATTTTTCTAAGAAGGTGGCGGGCAGAAGAACTTATATGATCGGGAAATACAAGCTCTGTAGATAAAATGTATTTGTATAACTGGTTGATGTTGTCGCCGTCAGGATTGCTAGGGTCATCATCAAATGGAAGGTATCCAGCAAGCATGGCGTATAAAATTACACCGCATGACCAAACATCAACGACAGTGCCTGCGTACATTCCATTGCTAACAACTAGTTCTGGGGCGGCATAGCAAGGGGATCCACAGCTGGTCATCATTAGTTCACCATATTCAGCGTCGAAATGGTTTGCAAAGCCAAAATCGGTAACCTTGATATTTCTATTCCAATCCAGAAGGAGATTTTCCTAGAAGATTGGGGAGTTAATAATTGGGAAATAAATAAAAATGGTATGGGGAATATTTGGTCAAAATTGGAAAAAAAATGTACATACTAGCTTGAGATCTCTGTGGACTATTTCATTCTGGTGGAGATAGCTTACAGCAGATATGAGCTGGGCAAAAAGCCTACAAGCATCGCGCTCTCTCAAATATCTGTGAGCGAGAATGTGCTCAAAGAGCTCACCTCCAGAGGCGTATTCTAGTACAAGACCAATGTACTTTTCGGTTTCAATGATGTCGTTAAGTTTTACTATGTATTTGTGATCGACGGCCTATTTAAGGAAAAAGAAGAGGGGTTGTTGGGGGATGAAGGGGATAGTGTTTGCGTACCTTTAAAGCGGATATTTCTCTTTTGATCTTTGTTAGCTTTACTTCGGTGTCAATCCATTCTTTTTTTACTAGTTTTATGGCGAACTTTAAGAGAAAGGGGATTAGAGAAGTTTATAGGAGAAGTTATAAATAGGGGGGTATTTACCTCTTCGCCAGTTTCTCTGTGTAAGGCCAGCTTTACTTTGGCGAATTCGCCTTCACCGATGGTGTGAAGGAGTAAATACTGGCCAAAAAAGTTAGTTTTATTTTTCTTTGTGGAGGCCATTTCGGGTCTGTTAGTGGTCATTTTAAGAAGAGCGTGGGATATTTGAGGGGAAGAGATGATGCTAAAGGGATGGTGGGGGATGGTGGGGGAGCAGGACGGGAAGTGGGGACTTTTATAGTTTTGGTGGAGAGCTAAAATAAGCAAGAGAGATGGAAATAAGAAGGGCTAAAAAGAGTCGAGCGAAATGGGCTAAAACTTGAGTAGGGATAATAGGCTTGGAGGTAGAAACCTATAAAGCGTTGTCATTGCCGTTAAAAGAGCTCTGAATCTTTTTATCTTCCCAAAGACCCCAATATAAGATCTCTTTTGCCCAATCACCCTCTCCCAGTCTGTGGCCTATGGGAACACGCCTTACACTTACTGCCGCAGATTTGTCACCTATAGACTCCTTTGTTTTTCTTTCGCTGCTTGCTTCACCCTTTTGTTTTGTTTTCCTCTTTTTTCTGCCAATAGCCTTTATCTCATAACCCACTATCCTCCAATCGCTCTTTTTATCCGCCAATAGTATCTCTATTTTTAGTTTTTTCTTTTCAACTTTTATACCAATTTCAAATAGAAAGCCAATCAAAACCTCTCATTTTAGTTCCTTTTATCTAAAGTTTATCTAAAAATATATTTCCCTTATAAAAATGTAGGCTTTTATTTATACTCCAATCACATTACCTCAAATTTAATATTCATGTGCTGCCCAAGTACAGATAACTTTTTAGTCCAAAACTAACATTACGTCAACACCTCAAAACCTCAACATCCAAAGAATACACTGCAGTAAACATCTGAACAAAAAAATCTACTTTAGCTCTCAGCCTATACTTAAATCTACCCCATAAAAAATTACCCCAATACTTGTTTACAATGTCTACTACTAAGAGTAAACAAAAAACACCAAAAACCCATAAAGGTACGTATTTTCTCACAAAACCTCCTCTTTATTTTACTCTAATCCTTTTTCTTTACAGCTTTGCTCAAAACCCCGGATTTAGACAAACCAAAACTAAGCTTTTACAAAACCCCTTCAAAAGTTCTTTCGTATGCATCTCTCTTTATCGTCGACAAAATTTACCTCCATCTTCAGAACACCCTTAAAAACACTACTCTGTTAATATACCTTTTTGCTTCCTTCACTTTCTATCTCTCCCTGCACTTCATAAATGGAAAAATCTCTGTGGTAAGCTCTTTTTATATCCAAACTCCTCTTAGTTAATCCCAAACCCAGTTTATAAATAGATTCGACGCCATTCTCTCCTGGTATTTTTACTGGATCTTTCTTGGCGTACTTTCTTCAATCGGCTTAGGCTCTGGATTACACACTTTTGTTCTATTTCTTGGCCCATTCATAGCCAAAGTCACTTTTCTCGCCCATGAATGCGGAAATACCTCCTTCTACACTTATGGCCCAAAAAAGTAATCTTTTCTTCCTATTATATTCCAAAAATTACTTTTTCTTACCTTCCCTTCATTCTTTAGATTTATATGCAGAGACCAATCAAATGATTATTTGACCTTCACCAAAATATACTCTAAAGTATTTCTCGAATGTTTTTTTTGGGGCGCTGGAACTGCTTTAGGTGAACTACCTCCTTATTTCCTCGCTCGTGCTGGTAAGAAAAACTTTTCAACCATTTTCCTGAAGTTCATTATTTAATATTCGACTCAACCTTTCTTTCTACTTTTTAGCTGCTTCTGGAAAAACCCCAACTAAAACCTCTAAAAATGCTAAAAATGCTGATAATTTTTCATCAAAATTAAAAAAAAAGGCTACTGATCTTGTTCTTGTTGTACTAGAGAGATATGCTTTCATAGGAATCCTCATTTTTGCCTCGGTATGTCCCATATGAATATATTTTGACCGCAAACCTTATTTCCAAATATCACTATTCTTTAACCAATAATTAATAATAGATCCCAAATCCCCTTTTTGATTTGGCTGGAATTATGTGTGGTCATTTTGGCATTCCATTCTGGACATTTTTTGGTGCTACTCTTATAGGAAAGGCTCTTATCAAATCTGGTATCCAATCCAGCGTTGTTATATTCGCTTTCAGTAAAGAATTTGTAGATGTGTTGATAAAAATTATAAATAATGTATCTCCAAACTTGGAGAATGTTGTTAGTGATTTCATTGAAGCACAGAAAACCTCTATGGCAGGAAATTTAGAACCCGAAAAAACGGTATATTATATCTCTATATCCCTATTTTTTCTCATCTACCATTCTTCATTAATTTACTTTCTTCAAATAGAATTTTTCCATCATCTCCGCTGCTTGGAACCTAACAATACTGTTCATGATTTTATATTTTTTGGTTGGTCTCTTGGAAACACTGGCTGAATCCTACCAAAAAACTCTAGAATCTCCCAAAAAAACACTATAGATAGCTTTTTAATTTCCCTCTTCATGTATGGTAACTTTAAACGGTGTAATTTTTTGAATTCTTATCTAATTAATATATTCCAGCATTATTAAAATTAGGTGGTAGATAGTTATTTTTTATCGCGATTATTTTAGCATTATTCGAGATTTCAGGTAGATGTTTGTTTCTTAATAAATATGGACTCTACCCTTAAACACGATGTTAAATAAGTGGTAACTAGAGGTACAAAAAGTTTGGATTTTTTGATACTTGTACTTTTGGATTGATTTTACACCTTAACCCGTCTCTCGTGGCTTTATTATTTATATCAATCTTTCGAGATGTTGCAAAGCCTTTTAAAAGTCTAGAAATATAATTATATGTTGACAACTAAAGACATTTTTATTCAAAGAATAAAAAAGTTTATAATTTTTTCGTGTTACTATATTCTACCTTTTTAAACTGGAATTCTAAAATTATATAATTGAAATCAAAAATAATAATACAAATAAATTTTAGATATTTATTCTTAGAAGATACATTGGTTATTCTATGATTTTACAGATTAGACTAGTCATAAATGTAAATTAGTCCATAAAACAAAGTCCATACAAGAATGTAAGTGAGTAGGGATCCGAATATCGAGCCTATCAGTAGCTCTTTGAAGCCTCCTCTAAAATGACTACTTGGTTCGTTACGACATTTGATTGCAGATATGGCAACAGTTATTGCGAGCCAACAGAGAGCAAAAAAGACAAAACCCAAATAACCAACTAAGCCCAAGATTCCAGCTGTTGCTCCAGCAGCCCAGATGGTCAGTGTGTGTATATTGCTTAGAGTTAGGTTGTTGATGTTTACAATCGGTTCGTAATAGGCCTTTTCTACTTTTATATCAGACATTTTGAGGAATTCGGAAAGTAAAGATGAAAGATTTGTTTGATTTAGCTTTTAGTCTTTATATCACTTTGCTCTATTCGTTCAAACTAAACACCATTTCTACTGTTTAATTGGACAAAACATTTTTTTTTCTAGCCAATAAAGCAAACGCAATTAACAGTTTCTGGAACCAACTTTTGAGAAGAGCCAACCAATAGCAATACATTCCAGAAAGATGGTCTGTAAGCCAATGAGAAACACACAATAAAAAGTTGATTTATGAGTATTCAGCCAATACATTTGAAGAAAGAGTAATGCTTTAGTATAGGATGTTTTTTCTTTGAAATTTAATCTTTTTTATTTGACCAAATGTTTTTTGCCGTTTTTATCAATTTCTCTTTATTTATTCTTCCGTTTCTTTATACTATCCGAAAATACGCTGATTTCAATAACATCACTGTAAATATTTATAATCAAATCTTTTAAAACATACTACCCCACCGCAATCTCCTCGCCGACTATTCAAAATCATATTTAATACAACCAGGCTAAAATATACATCATTTTCCATTTTAATTTTCAACCACCTGGTAAATAGTCTATTTCCCGAACAAATCAAGTTATGAACGAACTAAATAACCCTTTAAAACACTCACAAGTTCCTCAACCACACAAAAAATCTGAACATCAAACTGACAATCTGAGTCAATATCCCGATAATAAAGGACTAACCAGTCCCAAAGCAATTAATAAACCCCAATCCCTCGACTTGAAAACTTCAAAACCTGATGTAAACAAAAGTAAAAATATGATTAAAACATCAGCCCTTTCCCCAAACTCTAACAGCCCCACCCTCGCGTCCCAAAAAAGCAACAGTACCAATCATCCTCAATTATCTCCCACAAATGTCACCAGCTTACAACCGCAACTAAAAACTGGTGATACAGTATTTGTAGAAACTATCAATGAATATGGAGTTATTAGGTACATAGGCGAGATAAACTCCAAAGCAGGTATTTGGGTTGGAGTAGAACTAGATAGCCCTGAAAAAGGAAAAAATGACGGATTTGCCCTAGGAGTTAGGTATTTCCATTGTGAACCTGGAAAAGGTATATTTGTTCTTCTACCAAAAGTCAAACTTGTTGCTCCCACTAAAAATAAAATAATTGTTGGATCTTCACAAAACATTGACAAAGACCGCTTTAATGAAGAAAAACCAAAACCAGGAACCTACAGTAATCGTACATCTCGACTATCAACCATTTCAACTAATCCAAAAAGATCCAGTTTGCTAAAATCTCAAACTTCAGTTAGAAACGATGGTAATAAGCCAAAACCCAATCCTGGGTTAAATACAGAACATCCACAAACACCGAAAACCTTTAGAAACACCCTACCAGAGAGATCTACTCAAACACAAAGAACCAGAACACAAAGTATTACAAAACACAGTGAAGATCTTTCAAGACATTCCAGAACATCTACTGGTTCTCCTTTTAGACCTAGAAAAATCATATCAAATACATCTATATACAATTCAATAGCCGATGAAAAGAAAAAAACTTATAAAAATGACGGGCTAGATATTGTTACCTCCAGTGGCGCCGCTGCACTCTCAAACCGCAAACTTAGCACCTTCAGTGGCAGCAACACTCCGAGTATCTCTCGAGGTTCTGTGGTTAGCAGCGACACAAACACTGGCTTTAATTTCTCTCAAGACCATTCTATTGCTGAAAATTTAGCTTTTATGGATAAATCTGAATTCAAAGAAAGACAGAAAATAGAACTTCTTGAAGCCGAAAATAGAATGCTTAAACTTGAAGTTGAACAAACAAAGGCTCAATTAGCTGTAGGTCAATACATTGCCAAAGATTTTACTGGTTATGGTTTTGATAGCGAAGGCATGAGTAGTATTTTTTCAAACGACACAGGATTAAATTCTGTAACCCTGAATAATAGAATGTCCGTTGAAGTTGTTAAACTCGAACAAGCTCTACTTGAAGAGCGTGAAATATATACCTCAAGAATTGCAGAACTTGAAGAAAGATTGGAAGAAAAGACACGCTTTAATACAAAAACTGATAGCTTGAATCAAAGTAGTTTTGAACAGGAAAGCCAAAGCTACAAAGAAAACGTGGTTACAAAAGATGAATATGATAAAATTCAGAGAATTTTAGAAGAAGTATCCCAAAGTGCTGAAGAAAATGCACAATTAGCACACGAAAGTCAACAGGTTTGCAAACAACTCGAGGATCGAATCGTTTATTTAGAATCAACTATAGAAGCAAACCAACTAATGTATAAAGATTCAGTTTTTCAAATGGGAAAAGTAACAGAGTGTATAACAAAACTAGCTTCAGAATTTAATATAAATGAACATGAACAATGGTTACAGGATGCACTTTTTGATTCTTCGGGAGAATTCACATCTAGAGATTGGGCCGAACATGTAGGATCTATTCTTAATAAATTTGAAGATTGGGTAAAGAAAAACTTGAATGATTCTACCAAACTTGAAAATTCCAGCCTTAAAGGACATTTTGTTTCTAATAATACATTATCTGATGAAGACGGCACTCAGATGTTATTTTCAAGAATTGAAGAACTGGAAAAAATTAATTTTGAGCTATCCAAAGAACGTGAGGAAACAATAAACCAAACAAGCATGGTTAGGGATTATATATACAAATTGGAAACTGATGGAAATAGACTTATTGATGATATAGCAATTCTGCACTCTGAAAATATACGTCTGAATGCAGAAATTAGTAAACTCTCAAAAAAATCAAAAGGTTCAGTAGATTTACCAAAGCAAAGGCTACTTAATGAAAAATCGGAAATATCAAAAACAGAAAAAACACCTGAAAATTCGGATCATGAAAATACAACTAATCAAGATGGAGACCTTAAGGATATTCTCGAGGCAATGAAAATATCCCATCAAAAAGAAACTGATCTAATCAAAAAACAAATGGCTGATATGGAAATACAGAAAAACGAAACGATCAACAAGCTCAATGAAGAGCTAAATGAACTGGAGCATATTATTGAAAACAAAGTTTTTAGGCATTCGGAACTTGAAGAAAAACTAGCTAAACTTGAGCGTCAGATATCAAGTTCAGAAACCTCAAAACCAAAACTTCAAAATACATACAAACCATCAACCGATGATATTTCAGATAGCCGAACACGGACCAAATGCGAACTGTGCAATGAACCTGGCCACTCCATTTTAGACTGTCCAACTCTTAACCCACCAGATAGTATAGTTGATATTTAGTATAAAATGTTTTTTTAAAAAACCGAAACACCAACCCGATCACCTACTTTGAAAAATTAGCTATAAACTAAATAAACAAGGTGTTTTTAATC
>MBFT01000865.1:34741-45734 GCA_003086725.1 Furculomyces boomerangus | reverse complement strand
AAACCGCTAATTCTATGCGAATCTGTAGTAGAAACACATCGTGGTAGAGTGGAATACATGATAAAAGTAAGTGTAATTTCCATATTTTTGTTAATTTACACTTTTTTCAAAAAAAAAATTAGGCTAAAGCTCAATTCAAGCAAAGATCAACAGCAAATAACGTTGAGATCATTGTTCCAGTCCCAGAAGATGCAGACTCACCAAAGTTCAAGGTAAATTCGATTATATAACATTCGAAACATAATTTTACTGAAATATCCGAAACGTATAAATTTTAGGCATCAGTAGGCAGCGTTTCATATGCACCCGAAATAAATTCATTCATTTGGAAAATAAAAATATTCCAAGGATCTAAAGAGGCATTAATGAGAGCACACTTTGGACTTCCAAGTATCCGTGAAGGTAAACAACATTAACTGGCTATGTATATTTGTAATTTTATATAGAAAGTATATTTCATAACTAAAGATTGAATTTAAGCTCTAAAATGCAAACATACTGATATCCAATTTATTGTCCATTAGATTCACCTGAAAAGAAACCACCAATCTCTGTAAAATTTGATATTCCATATTTTACTACGTCTGGGATCCAAGTTCGATACCTAAAAATTGTTGAACGATCAGGCTATCAAGCACTGCCATGGGTCAGATATATAACAAAAAATGGGGAATACCAGATCAGAATACCGGAACCACTAAACCCATCAAAAACATCTCGGTTACCAACGATTTGATTTTGAGAATATTTTTAAACATCTTAGGCATTTTATTTCCTTATGTCAATAATTCAGATTTATAAACGTTTCAAATAAGGTTATGCTAGTTGAAGGTGTCATTCCTATAACAGTCATATCGTTATTTATGATATCAAGTGTGCTTCCTGCACCACTTGAACCACTGATGTTCATTTTGTTTGAAGCTGTGACTGTGACTGCAGCTTCTTTTTCATTTTTTTGGTTGTTTTCTTCCATTTTTTTTCGGGGCCAGTGTCCAATAACTTACTACTGTTGATACTACCCTTTGAGCCAGGTATAGTACTGAAAACGTGTGTTTGTTGAGGTTTGAAGCGAGTTTATTCTAAAAATATGGGGTTTTAAAAAACTAGATTTTTTCCTAAATTTTTGATACTGGTTGAGAGTAAAACAGAACCAGGAGTTGTGGAAGGAGGGGTCTCATAATATATAAGCGACTTCGTATACGATCAAACATTTATTTTTATACATTTCTTCCTAATTTCAAGGAAACGCCAATGTCTGTGTATTTCTTATGAAGAATCTTGCTTTGGTCATTGATTATGTGTAAGGTGCCTTCTGTCTTTGTTAGATTTTTTGATTTTACACATTTTTCTAGTTCTTTGCCAAACCAATAGTCTTCATTCCAAACATCAGGTCTTGGAATTTTACAACTACAGTAATCGTTGAATAGTTGTTCAGTAAAAGCATAAAAGTTTCCGCTCATAAAGAGATGATCTTCTCTGATTATTGGATTTCCATAGTAAATACGTCTTTCGTTGTTATCAATCAAGAACTTTATCAAGTTTGCAACGTAGTCCTTTTTGAGGTAGGCATCAAAATCCATTTTTGCATACATTTTATATCCTTTTAGATTATTGCAAGCTACAGAAAGCATTTCTTTGATCTTGTGTGAAAGCAATTTGTATTCGTAATTTCCATTAAGTTGTAGATCGCATTCGCTTCTATTATCGTCAGCATCACAAACTATCAATATATTAAGGTCGGAATAAACATTCTTGAAGAATCCGATACTTTCTTGCTTAGATATTGGAACCATTATGAGATATTGTTCTCTTAGTGTACCTATTAGGTCAGTGTAGTTTTTATCTTGTGGTAGTGGTATGGTATCAACTTTGAATTTTGTATCAAAAGTTTTGATTTTTTCAACATCAGAGTCAGAAATTTTCCAAGATTCTATTGTTTGATTATTTTTTGTTTTCCATCGAGCTAGATATTCCAAATATGTGCTATTTTCAGCATTATATTTTTCGCTAGGAACTGAATGTTGCATGGGAGTTAGGTATACTACTATGGTTATAACTACAAAAAAGATGATTAATCGTAATACATGTCCATTCATTTTTTAAAAAAAGATGTCTAATAGTGCTAATAATGTATATTATATTCTTGGTATTTAGTAAGTTGAAAAGGAATTACATTCTGACTCACAAAAGGGTGTTAGCACGTTTATATGAGATTTTTAGATGGAAGGAATCTTGAATTCTTGGCATTTTATTCGCTATTTCAATTTATGGTAAATAAATTTTAATCTTTATCATTTGCTAAGAAAACATTAATAAGGGATAACTGCAGATTGATTAAAATAACTTTTCTAGATTTTTTTTTAGATTTTTAGTTAAACTTTGGTTAATTTTGTTGAGAATGCCAAAATTTCCAACCAATGGTTTTTGAATATTTGATTGGAATAAATAAATAAACAATTTTTACTTCAATTCTCTACCAATAAAATCATTTACCACATTCCTTGGCAATCACATGATAATCATCTAACCTATCACTATTTAAGGATATTTGGTTTTTAGGAAAGTTTGGTTGAGCATTCCATTGGGTGATTTTTTGATAGACCAAATTCTTTTAAAAACCATTTAACGTTTTCCCTCAACTTTCAACTGTTTCTACAAGTTTTTATAAGCTATTTTTAGTTTTCAATAAAATTATCTAGAAAGATATCCCTCAGTAGCCCAACAATAAAGTTTCAGAAACATTCTTCAGCCAACCAAGGAACTCTCTTTTATTTTGCTTATATTCAACGAATGAACATTAAAACTGAAAACAGCTTTTTAAATAATTTACTAGTGAATAAAATTCAAGTAAACCAAGTGTCTGATCTATCAAAAAATTTCCCACAAGTAATTAAGACTGTCAAGAAATATCAAAACACCAGCTAATATAGAGATATTTACTAGATTTTTGGGTAACTGTGGAGGAAGTTATACAAAAGTGAAAAAGATGTAGATCCATATTGTTTAATACAAAATTTGTTCGTTTGATCCAAATTCTGGAGAGTTCATCAGTGTATTTACAAAGTCGGAATTATTGAGCATTGATAGATCTTCGTCGTCTTTATCCAGCCGAACAATTCTCTATTTATTTTTATATTACAATAGGTGGGTATAATTAGTTTATAGTTGTGTGTTGTTCCAAAATAATTAGTGGTTTAATACCAGCTAAACTAATTTCTAAATTCACATTACATTTGCTATGTCAGAAAAAGTAGATTGTTTTCTGGTAATTTCTCTAATCAGTAAATTGTTTTCAAAGGAGCAATATATCCTCGTATCCCAAATACGCACAGAAACACCATCAACACGCAAGAAAAAGCGCATAAGAATAAAAAATCCGGATTGCATTACGCGCTAAACAAAAACGTTGTAAACTAATAAAATCATAGTCAAATATTATTCTTACCACTTTATATGATAACGAAGAAACCCCGTTATCTCCTAAATCATCTTCAAATAACACGTTTTGATCAAAAAATAACAAGGGCTCTGGGATTTTGAGTTTTTCATAATCAATTCCAATCTCAGACTCTTTTACCTGTTAAAAATTTAGTATACCATTTTGATATTACCAAAAATTTTGGGATATTTATAAACTTACCTGTTTCTCATTAAGTAAAGTACCATTATATTTTGTTGAGAATGTCCAGTCAAAAGGATTTACTATTTTTGTAATACTAGAATTTTTTTCTATGCTTTTTAACAAAAGATTAGATTGTTACAACATGCCATATTATATTAACCTCTTCTTTGTCCAGTTTTCAGCGATTTTCACTTTCAGCATTCCAGAAGTTTTATCTCCTTTCTCAACCAATTTTAGAGCATCTAAAGCATTCAGATTTATACTGAATCCAGATGGTATGTGTTTTACTGCTAGATAGTTATCACCAAACAACATTTCTGGAACATTAAATCCTAGACACTGACAGTACCTTTACAATTTATTAGAGATCATGTTAATTTAAATATGGAATGCAAATAGTTTATAAAGTATGCTTACTCTTCAATTCCCTTGTTTTGTAATATTGGTTTATGAGAGCTATGAATCTCCCAATCATTGATTTTTATACCTTTTAGTCCATCATTCTCAAAAGTTTCATGTTTAATGTTCATTTCCAAGTAGTAAAACTATTTGTGTTTCAGAATCCCTTATAAAATCAATTTAGTAATTAAAATGCAATTCAATTGTAATAAAGAGTCATAAAAGAGATTATAAATTTTCTTGAAAAAAGGTATAATAAACCAAAAACAATCTGTAAAACTTGTAAACATCAAGTTAAATTTACCACACCTAAATCGAAACTCTTGGAATGTTTAAAAGGATTATTGGGAAAACTACACTTATAACTGGTGCTAGTGCAGGAATAGGAGAAAGTACAGCTCGTATATTTGCGGAATATGGATCAAACTTGGTACTTACTGCACGTAGAGTCGAAAGATTGGTGAAGCTGAAGCAGGATATTTTGGGTTTGAATCCTGAAATCAAAGTACATTTGATTGGGATGGATGTAAGTAACGAGAGTTCTGTTATCGAAGGATTTAAAACTTTACCCGAATGGATACCAAATGGAAAAATCGATGTTTTAATCAACAATGCAGCAGTCGGTTTGGGAACGGACACTGTCCTTGAACTGAAAACAAACGACATGACAAAAATGATTGATACAAACATTAAAGGACTTGTCTGGGTAACTCAACAAGTACTCCCTGCAATGCTGAAAGAGAATAATGGAACTATTATCAATATTGGATCTTTATCGGCCCATATGGCAAGAGCATCAAGTGGAATGTATGCAGCAACAAAGTTTGCTATGCGAGCAATCACTGATTCGTTGAAGGCAGAAACGAATTCAACTAGGATTCGAGTTATAGAGATCGATCCAGGGATGGTAAAAACAGAGTTTTCAATAATAAGAGTAAGAGGGGATATGGAGCTTGCAGAAAATCATTTTGAATCGATTCCTCATTTATCTGTCAATGAAGTGGCAGAGACAATACTGTTTGCAGCTTCAAGGAGCGAAGATTGTGTATTATCAGAAATCACAATCGTTCCAAATGGTCAAATCAATGCACACATTCTTGGAACTACCAGGAAAGATGAATGAATATTGAAAAAATAAAGTATTTATTTTGCTGTTTTGGCTAGTTTTGTGTGTGGGTGTTGCAAGTAAACTCTGGAGAGAAAACCTAAGTTGGCTATTCCCTTGTTCCAGAGTCTAACTTGACAAGTTCCAAATATTGTTTTTCTTGATATTTGAGGGAAACAAAAAACTGGATGCAATTTGAACATTTGCTAAAAACAAAAACGAAATTTGTATAATCCTTACTCTTAAAGTTGTGGCATAAAGAAGAAAAAGAATATCCCACTCAATTTTCTTTTTATACAATCTTCTGGCCAACCAAAAGCAAAGTTGCTATTGGCCAATAGTTGGTTGTAAAAAATGTGACATTTCTAAAATTAATTCCAAATTATACAAACACTTCAAAATCTCGCAATACAATTTGGGTATTATCAAAGCTTTTATTTTTAAAAGTTTATATGAATTTCAAAAACACTTATTCAAGAAATGGATGCGATCCATCAAAAATTTTAACATGATATTTATTTCTCATTCAAGAAGCAGAATCTGTCGACATGCACCGACCAACAATTTTCTTTGCCATCAACACAACGAGCTGAAGCCATGTTAAGCGTTCTTCTACCAGAAAAGTGTTTTGGCATACTCAACGCCCACTTTTTTTCTATGTAATAGATAGTGAGCTTATAGCCGTTTTGTTCAAATATTTGATTTAAATTTTCACTGGTGATATCCCTAAAAATCGAAATCTTTGGGATTCCATCATCCTTTAATACAACATAAGTATTGGTTTCTCCTTTGACAGTGCTCATATCCACAATTATATCTATACAAGATCCAGCAACTAGCGAGTAAAAAGTCTGAAAGGTAGATAAAAAAGATATTTGTCCGTAAAGTTTCATTCTAAATCCAAGAAAGATTTTGAAAGTTGATAATAAAAGATTGAAAAGTTCCTTTTGCTTTGGTATGTAAAGACTAAAAAAAGTTCCTCTTATACTTTTCGTAAAGCTACTCTTTACTAGGAGAAATTGTTTTAAACTTAATTCAATGGAATGTGATTGAAACATATCAAACTCATATTGTGTATTCTTGTTTTATCAGGTTTAACCACCTTATGCGTTATATGAATCACTACATATATACAGAATCTTTATTTTTCTAAAGAAGTCGAAACCTCCTTTTAGAGATTTTCATTTTTATGCAAAATCGCAATTAACCATCATTACGGGTGTGGTTTTCTACAACGCAATTTTACATTATATTTAGTTCGTATTTCATACCTAATGGAATTTACTTTTGGTATAATTTTTACGTCATTGATTTAGGGTCCTGCCATTTGCACACAAGATAAAACAATTATAAAGTTATTTATTATATTTTTTTATTACTAGCCCTATATTATATTGAGAATAGATGATCATTTTCTGGACACTTTTACCAAAACAGATTGTTTGTAAAATAATTTCAAACTGGGTACAAATATCAGCTCCCGTATTTATCCTTTCCAGTGTGTTTCATAGTATTTAAATTTGAATATAGAACAAGAAAGATAGAAAGATTTGGTATAGTATTTATATAAAAGAATCTTTAAAGTAATATCTATAACTTCAAAACCAATTCCCTATCAATTAGATTTAAAAAAAGTGTATTTTTTAAAAGCTGTATTATGTCCAAAAACATTTATTCAAGAAATGGTAAAATTCTTCCAAAATTTTAAACTATATTTGTTAATTTTTGAAGAAGCAGTAACTGTCCTGGTATATCCACCAACAATTTTCTTTGCTATCATCACAGTAAGTTATATCCTGGGTAAGCGTTCTCCTGCCAGAAAAGTATTTTGGAGTACTCAGTGTCCACTTCTTTTCTACATGATAGATAGTGAGCTCATAGCCTTTTTCTTTGAAGATTTGATAATCTGGGTTTTCGTTGGTGATATCTTTAGAAAGCGAAATCTTGGTATTTCCATCTTCCTTTAATACAACTTGAGTGTTGGCTACTCCATCGGTAGAACTCACGCTCACGGTTAGATCTATACATGATCCAACAACTAGCGAGTAAAAAGTGAGCAAGGTAGACAAAAAAGATATTTGTCCATAAAATTTCATTTTAAATCCAAGAGAGGTTTTGAAGACTGATGACAAAAGATAGAACTCAAGTTTGTTTTATTTTGGTATTAAAGGCCAGACAGAGGTCCTTTTATACTTTTTACAATACTATTCCTTCTAGGAGAAATTATTTTAAAGTTCATGCAATTGAAAATCTTGAATTCATCTTGATATTTCTTGTTTTACCAAGTTCAATTATCCTATCACCATATTTGATACACTGCATTGATACAGGTTCTCCGTTATTCTAAAGAACTCAAAATCTTCCTTATAGATTTTCATTTTTATGCAAAGTTGCAATTAATCATCATTGCAAGTATGGCTTTCTACTATGGAATTTATCTTTGACTTTTTCTCAAAGTTGTACTGAAGTTTTGAATAAAGATCAATATTTTTTAATTCTATTTTAGGCTCTATTAGACCAACAAGTAAATGTTTTTTTATGAATTATATTATTATAAACAAAGTTGTTGATTCTATTCACAATATCAAAATCAATCTTGACCATAAAAAAAGCGTTTTTTATAAAAACATCTAAAAACAAGTGTATAGTATTGTGATTAGTCAAAATGAATTCAACTGTCCACTCCAGAAAATTTTCACTTGGTTGTTGACATCCCAATTTCTTCATTGCTTCAATGTTACCAG
This sequence comes from Furculomyces boomerangus, assembly GCA_003086725.1. Lineage (NCBI taxonomy): Eukaryota > Fungi > Kickxellomycota > Harpellomycetes > Harpellales > Harpellaceae > Furculomyces > Furculomyces boomerangus. The sequence continues at coordinate 37,864 of MBFT01000865.1, read as the reverse complement.
ATATTCAATGTATGAAATTATTATTTAGTACACTCTTTTTGATATTGCATTCCCTAATAAAGCTATTCCTTTATTTTATTTTTATATTAAGCTCCCTTTTATTAAATCAAAGATATGTAGCCATTGAATATTTTAGAAAAAAAATTTATCAAGATAATAATTATCTTTTGTTAATAAAGCTTGTAATCCAAACCGATTTATATACATGGTTTTTAGAAAAAAGTAAATTATTTTCCAATTATATTGATTTAAAATCTATCGATTCAATGTCGAATGTGGTTGAAGCTTATGTTTTTAAAAGTTCATACAAAGTTCAAATATGTTTATTCAAGAAACAATCCAATTCATAAAAATTTTGATATGATATTTATTGATCATTGGAAGCAGTAACTGTCCTGGTATACCCACCAACAACTTTGTTTGGTATCATCACAGTAAATTAAGTCCCATTTGAGAGTTCTCTTTCCGGAAAAGTGTTTTGGCATATCCAATGTCCATATATTTTCTTTGTGATAGACAGTGAGCTCATAGCCATTTTCCTTAAAAATTTGATGGCTTGGGCTTCCATTGGGGATATTTTTAGAAAGAGAAATCTTTATATTACCATTTTCCCTTAATATAGCCTGAGTAATGAAATTACCACCAATAGAGCTAGCTTTTAAAGTTAGATCTATACAAGATCCAGCAGCTATCGAGCAAAAAGTGAGCAAGGCAGTTAAAGAAGACGTTTTTCCGTAAGATTTCATTTTAAATTCAAGAGAGGTTTTGGAAACTGATAATAAAAGACAGGACTCAAGCTTGTTTTATTTTGGTATGTATAAGTGTGAAAAAAGCCCTATTTATACTTTTTATAAAAATATTCTTTACTCTAAGAAACTCTTGAGTTAATAAAATTGAAACACATCAAACTCATCTTGTATATTCTTGATTTATACTTTTATTACATATCCTATTCGTATTATGAATCATGCTGAATCAATATAGAATCTTATTTATTCTAAAGAACACAAATCCCTCTTTTAGAGATTTCCTTTTTATGTTCAATTACAAACAGCAATCTTTGGAAGTATGGTTTTCTACTATGGAATTTACATTTTACTTTTCCTCAAAGTTGTACTCAAGTTTTGAAAAAACAAGGTATGAACTATTACAAACATCCAATCCAATTTCGTTATCAATAATGTCTGCAAATCAAATATTAGTTTGAATTCCTAGCAATTTATTGTTACAAGTTGAGGTTTTTAATAAAAAGCTAAAAAAGGATTTTGTAAGGGTAATAAGGACTCTTAATTCTGTAAAAGCTGAAAGAGTAGCTGACTGTAATAAGGATTGCTATTATTGAAATAATCATCAAAGCAGATCTTACGAACATGTTGGGAAATGTGGGAATTCTTTTGATCAAAAATACCATCAATACTGCACAGAAGCCATCTAAAAAGTCGAGTGATATCAATGTCAATAAAAAATAATCAAACTAGAGGTTTCAATAAAAATGTACTTACAGCAACAAGACATAATTATGGTTTCAATTCCAAGCTGTTCTTGAGTACTTGTAGAAAAGTATTTATTTTGACTCCTTGGTGACATGAGAGGTGGATTTTTGATAGTGTTCCACATATATCCAGAATTCATTGATAAAACAAACACCATAATCGTTGCGGCCACAATATTATTGATGAATTTCTTGAAATCCATGCCAATTTTATAGAGTGAGAGTACGGATATAATGACCAAACTAGCTGTAAAAAGTCCATTCTTGATTTTTGAATAATCGAACTTGCGAATAACACCAATCTAACCCAAAAAGAAAAGGAATATAAAATTAGAATAACGAAAATATGTTTCATGGACCTAGTGTAACTGTTTTTGAAAACATATTATTTACAAACCTTTTGTGATGTGGCTTTTGATAGTTCGTTGGCAATTTGCTCAGCTTTACTTCTATAAACGAAAGTAAAAAGTTGATTAAAAAGTTTAAAATCAAAAATTCCAGAATATGATGAAACTAGATGCAAGAACAAGTGTTTGTAAAAAATATAGTTTAATATTTAAACGTGGTTTCAGTAAAAATGGAATAGTAAAAAAGTGTTCAATTACATGTTTTCTAGTGTGATTTCAAAATATTCTTTATCAGATTTTCCATCTTTTGACAAAAACATAAACATCCTAGGGGGGTTTGCTACGCGGAGCTATATGAAATGTAAAGTTGGCAGATTTGTAGAGTGTATGTTAGGGATTTTTGTAATAAATAAAAAACAATTACCCTTTGAAAAACTTCCATAGCTTTGGCTGGTTCGGCTTTGGCAAAAAAAAGTTTACTATCAAGTTTGTGTTTTTTAGCATACCGAGCGACAGCGGCATACTCAGGTTCAAGATTTCTAGATGGAAAATCAAACAATTTTTTAGATGGAAAGGATGTGTTGATATAAATGTAGTTTTGTTTTTAATTAAAAGTAACATTTTAAAATAGTATATTATTATCAACTTACTGGCAGTGTACACACTGATATTCAGGGTCATTTGCGGTTAACATAACAACCAGCGAGTAATCATTTCCAGGATTAGCAAGTTCAAAAAAATCTTTTGCAGCAAAATCAGCTATTCCATCAGCATCTGCAGCAACAAGCTTTCGCAATTTTATTAGCTTCTTAGATTCATCTTTTCCTTCGATCTTCACAAAAATTGAAAGCAGCAAAACTAAATAAAGGATAGATAAGGGAAGGAAACCCTTCATTTTCAGTTCGATTGAAACAAGAAATGTGATTTTGTTGTTTTAGTGTGAAATGTCAACAGTGTGAATTTCTGTACAAGATATTCAAAACCGAGGTAGAAACAGTAATAAGAACAAGGAGAGATTGACTACTTAAAGGTAAAATGAAACAAGAGATTGGATTGCTAATCTACAATCACCAAAATAAAACACAAGGTGGTTGACCTCTATTGGATAAATAAAAGATTATTTTCAGCCAATAGATAGTTCTCGTTCGAAATCAACTTGAATTTTTCTGTAATATTGTTTATTAGTGTTATTTTCAATCTCTTTTGGTTCCTAGTATAGTAGGGAGTAATCTAACACCAATCTAAGAATATAATGGAGAAATATTCAAAGTGGAGAGTAAGAAC
>MBFT01000865.1:3650-16398 GCA_003086725.1 Furculomyces boomerangus | reverse complement strand
GACAATTAAAAGAAAAGGAAAGAAATAATTTTTACATTTCTTTTTTAAAACTAAGATGGATTTATTGGAATCAATAAAATATTACATTGAACGGATGGTAACAGAAGTGAAAGGCATGAAGATTTTGCTTCTTGATGAAGAAACAGTAAGTATTTAAACAACTTCAATAACTTCAATCTTTTTGGTAGACGGGTATATTGTCAGTAGCTTCAACACAATCGTTTTTACTATCGAAAGAAACTTTTCTAGTTGACAAACTTGAAAACAACAAAAGAGAAAAGATGAAACAATTGAAATGTATTGTATTTATCCGACCTACTGAATCATCTATCACCAGCCTTGTTCAAGAGCTATTGGAACCAAAATATAGTGAATACTATATTTACTTTTCAAACACAATCAAAAAGAGCGTCATTGAAACTTTAGCCGAACATGACGAGTATGAAGTTGTCCGTGAAATCAAAGTGAGTTTTTATAGATTACTTGTAATACTGATTTAAGTGTAGGAATTCTATGCCGATTATTATGCTATCCTCCCGAATTTCTTTAGTCTTGGCATGACTAGTACAAACTATCCATTATTTATGAACAGGGACACATGGAATAGTGAAGCATTGACACGATGTGTTCAGGGCTTAATGTCACTATTCTTGTCAAGTAAACTTGTTCCTTCCATGATAAAGTATGAGGGGAATAGTAGAATGGGATTTCAATTGGCAAAAGAATTGGATTATCAAATAAATGTTGAGAGTGGACTATTCAACTATTATAAAAATAACGGCGAAAAGAATACATCAAAGAAGAAAGGCGACAGTGATAAGGGTAAAAAGGCAGTTCTTGTAATACTCGACAGGAAGAATGACCCTTTAACACCATTATTGAAGCAGTGGACGTATCAGGCAATGATCCATGAAATTTTTGGGATAAATAATGGAAGAGTAGATTTATCTGCATCTACAGATATAAGAGAAGAGTACAAGGTAATATATTTTGTCTTTTAAATAGTAGCTAATAAATGTTATAGGAGATTGTATTATCAGTTGACCAGGACGAATTCTTTAAGAATTCAATACATTTGAATTTTGGTGATTTGGGAATCAAAATTAAGGATTATGTGAACAATTTCGAGAAGCAACATAAATCCACAAAGGATAAATTGTCTAGTCAGGAAAGCGGTAGTATAGAGGAGATGAAAAAGTTTGTAGAAAATTATCCAGAATTTCGGAAACTTAGTAACAATGTAACTAAACATGTGAATTTGGTAAGTGAGTTGAGTAAAGCTGTTTCTTCGAGAAAACTTTTGGTATTCAGTGAACTTGAACAAAACTTGGCATGTAATGAAAAACCAACTTGGCAAACAGATTACAAAACAATATTGGAATTTTTCCAAAAACAAGTGATTACAAATGAAAATTCTGCTGTATATTCACACAATTTGCTAGTATTGCTATTAATTTATTCATTAAGATACGAGACTCTTCAACCATCAAGTATCCATCAGTTAGTTGAAGCACTAAAAAACATTCCTGGTTTATCGCAACAAATCGATGATATGATAACGGTAAAAAAATTATCAAATGATTCTTATCCTAATTATTTATTTATAGACTGTTCAGGTATTACTTGAATTTGGTGGGGAAAAGTATAGACAAGGGGATTTGTTCCAAAACAAAAACATTTTGAGTAGAGGAAAATCTGTTATTCGAGGACTTAAAGGGGTAGAAAATGTATACACGCAACATAAATCTAATTATGTTGACACTGTTTCTAAACTGATAAAAAACCAATTTAGAACGAAAAATGATCATTTGTTGCTAAACTTTCCTACAACTTTTCAAAGTAAAAGCGAAGCAGAAGTGTTGGATGGAGATGTTGTAGTTGTAGTGTTCTTTGTTGGTGGGGTTACTTTTGCTGAAGAAAATGACTCGCACAAAATTGTTCAAACAGTTGATAGCACCATTAGTAGTATATCAAGTCCACAAGCAGGAATCAATACGAAGAGGAATGTTAGCGTTATTGTTGGAGGGACTAATTTACTTAACAGCACAACATTTTTAGACAATTTAAAAAACACATTTTTTCCTTGATCTAAATGCTGGGTAAATAAGCTAATACGGTGTGTATTTTCTTAATAAAATGTTACTAAAGATACAAATGACTATTTATAAGCTTATTCTATGAATTCAAAAGAAAAAAAGCAGGCAGACTTCGAGATATTAAGGGGAAGTTTTCTTCGATCGCTTCATTCGTTTGTAAACACCATCAATGAATTGTTTTTTGTAGTTGTCGTCTATACACCAGTATGCGCCTTTTCCAGGTTCGTTACTATTTCTTTGTAGCTTGACAAAGGCTTTATTTAAAGAGAGGTTGTGTCTAATTGAGTTTTGCCAGCTGGTGTTTGATTTCCTGTAGTAGGAGTAGCTTTTCATGATGAAGCTGTAAATTCCATTTAGAGTGAGTTTTTGGTCTTGGGAAGAGATTATGGCTTGTGCTATTAGGGATGCATAGGAGTAGGGTGGTTTTTCGGCAGTTTCTAGTTTTTTGAGGGATTTAGAGAGACCTGGAATATCAGAGGAGTTTCTCGATTTCTGTTTGGTGGGGCTATCAGATGAGGGTAGGATTGTGGGCAAATGTTTGTCGCTTGTGGAGGTTCTTCTATAAGTTTGGGCGCTGGTGGGGGTTTGGGTGGGGGACGAGGGGGTGTTGGGGGCGTATTCGAGTGTTTTGTGTCTTGTTGGGCTGGTATTAGAGATAGAAGTGTTCATTCTGTTGGGATAATTTAGGTTTAATCGTTGGGGAGTGATTGTGGCGAGGTTGTATCTATCATTATATCCGGAGTTAAAGTAGGGTGATGGTGGCGTTATCATAAAATCGTCGTGGTCAGTATATGCAGATTCAGGGAGTAGAAAAGTGAATTCGTGTTCTCCAATTGATATGAGAGATCTATATAACAAAAAGGAAAAAGTTAGAGGAGTGGGTTGGGGGGGGTAAATTTACCTGTTGTTTAGGGCGATTATGGTTCCTTGTGGGGCGTATATTGTGTTGTAGAAGCAGCCATTTTTTCCTAGGACTTGAAGTTCAAAGTTCTGGTGAATGTAGTTATAGGATATAATGGCGTGTTTTCTTGATATTGTTTTGCTGGGACCGAGGTCGAGATGGGTGTTAGTTGAAGAATTGGTGTGTCTTCCAATAGAAACGGAGAGCTCTTTGATGTAGTAGGAGAAATCTGGGGCTTCAAGTTTTGCATAGGCTTGGACAAATCTTTGGGAAGGTTCGGTTTTGTTTGAGAGGGGGTTTGGGTAGTTTTGAGTGGGAGGGGAAGATCTCTGAGGGATAAGCTCGTCGGAGTCGGGGTGGAGATTTGAGTAGTTTGGGGAGAGGGGGGTTGTAGGTGGGGAGTATTCAAATTGGTTATGGGAAGGGAAGGAACTGGAATTCTGGTGGAAGGGGCTTGTTTCTTCGGTGTTAGAGGATCGGGAAGAAGTGTCTATTTGGGGGTCGGGGTAGAGGTCTATGTGGGAAGCGGGGGGAGAGTGGTAGTATTGGGAGGAGTATTTGGGGAAGTTCATTATTGAAGAGGTTAGAAGAAAAAAGGGGAAAAGGCCTTTATAAAGGAAATGCAAAGAGAAAGGCAGCCAAATCAAAATGGGTAATCGATTGCTTGTCGTTTACCAGAATTGGCAGTTTTTGTTTGTTTATTCTGATTTCAGCCTTTCAAGACCCGCCAATCGCCTCAGGGCATTAGGGCATCTGATTCGTCAAGCACAGGTCATTTCTATTTTCAGGTATGATGCATGGAGATGACGTTTATGGATTTTGATTTATTAACTAAACTACTAAACTACTCCCAATTATCCCAATCATCCTGTCCGCCAATCTTTTTCTCCTCTCTGGTGTCTTTTTCCTCTTTAGTGCCCTTCTCTTTAGCGTCTGTTTCTTCTTTAGGATCTTTCTCTTTAGTGTCTTTGTCCTCTTTAGAATCTTTCTCTTTAGTGTCTTTCTCCTCTTTAGTTTCTTCTTCGTCTTCCAAATCCCAGTCAAAGTCTTCGTCGTTGTTTTCCTCTGCTGCGTCTTTCATCAGTTCCATTCTCCTATTGTGTTCGTGTTCAAATTGCCAGCTTCTAAAGTAGTATCTCTTTATAAACTCTTCTCTCTTCACTACCGATGGCACAAGTTCTTTGTACTGTTCGTCCACTCCCTTGTAAGTTTCCACCACTTTCTTGAACTCTTCTTCTGCCTTCTTCAGATCCAAGCTTTCGAAGAACTCTTCTGCTTGCAACTTCACTTCTTCCCCATGTGTTGGTAGCGGGTAGTCTTTGATTTTCCCTACGAAATCTTTTCCAAGTTTGCTTTCATCAATCGATACTTCTTCAGGATCCAAGATGTATGTAACTGCGGTGCTTTGCAGATTTGTCAACAATCCAATCTTTTGTTTCTCCCTAAAAACACAAAAATTAATACAAATCAGTATGTGAACATTCTTACAATAGGTTTTCTGTTGTTATTTTTCCTTCTTTTGTGAGTAGTTCATCCATAGGACTCGTTATCGTAATGGTTTTCTTTGCAATTTCGTCAAAATCTTTACCAAGTTTATCAAGGAATTTACTCAATTTCTTTTGTTGTATTCTTATCGCTGTTTTGTTAGTTAATGTCGAGCCTACTGAACTCCAAAACTTTTTGACTTCTTGTGTTGCATTTGCCGCCATTTCCTCATACTTTTTATCGTGTTCTCCCTCCAACAACTCCGAAATCGCCCCTGTTGTTTTCTTTATCGCATTCTGCGTATTTTCAAACGATTTTTCTGTAGCCACTATTGGAATCCCTCTTTCATCAACCTGTATTTGTTCTTCTTCAACAGCAACATTTGGTGTAGAACTTGTACCTTCTACAGTTTCTGCATCCTCTTTGTTCATTTGCTCGTTAAATTTCTCGATTTCCAAAAGTTCTTGTTTCACTCCTTGTTTTATCTGTTCATAACCTTTATTGAGTCCTTCTGCTGCTACTTTTGCCCCTTCTTTCATCAGTTGTGAAAGTTCATTAAAATCGCTTTTGTATCCCTGTGCAAGTTCATCAGTCTAATTACCAGTTAGTTTGTTTGAAATTTCAACACAATAAATACTTGACAATACTTACACTTTGTTTCACTTGTTCTACAATACTGGCTAAATTGACTTTTTGGAGTTGATTAGCCCACAAACTTGCAAATCCAAAAACACTGCTTTTTTTTTCCGTTTTATTTTGTTCTTGTAAAACGTTTTCAGTTTGAGAATCTTTGGGTTTCAGATCGGTTTCACCAGATGAATCTTTCTGATCTTTGTCTTGCACATTTTCCTTAGAATTCTCACTTTCTTGGGGAGTTTTGTTTATAGTTGTTTGGGCCTCAACTTGTTGGTTTGTGAGTTCAATATTTGGAGGTTGGTTAATGTTTTGCATAACGTAAACAAAAAAGGAGTAAAAATTTATTTTCCAATCAAACAATTTAAAAATCTATATATTTCTGGAAACCTGGGGGAGTGGGGAGTCACCCTTTCCAAAAGTGGTCCATGATTTTATTTCTTTGGTTGGATAGAGTGATGGCCAGCTAATACCTTGAGCTATTTTTGGGTTAATTTATATCATCAATTTGTAATTTTTACTAACCTTTTTTCAAATCAAATTCGATTTTTGTCGACAAAATTCTGTATGAGCTGTTTTCCACATCAACGTTCTATAATTAAGGGTTAGTCACATAAAAAGTAGTCTATACACTTACTCCAAACAATAAGATTTTGTCTGCATAGTGCCTTCCATCGTCCATAATTACATCCAGTTCAATCTACAATTTCTATTAATCCAAACCAAAACCATTACAGCTACTTACATTGTCACTATTGATTTTTATACTGGTTTTATCCTTGTTCACTTTTTTGGCAAATACTGATAGGATAACGTTTGTTTGTGTTTGGTAAAAGTCCGCTTTGCATTTCACGCTCTTTTAAAAAATGTTATTTTTGTGATTATTAAATAATATTACCTTCAGTTTTGGTTCTCCAAACAGATGTTTCCCACTTTTACAACCCTTAATCTTCAAAAACTCGTCAAATTCTAAAACTCTTCTTTTGCAACATGACCACCCTTTTGATCCCTCATGAAAAACTGGTTGGCCGGAATGGTAGTTACATTTAGCTTTTTCTGAACCATCTCCACGTGAAGTCTCAAGATCTATGAATTTTTCTCCACAACTTTGTCTTTTGCATACTGTCCCAACAGGAACTACCAGATCTTCAGGATCGTTCTCTTCAACTACTGGTTTTGTATCAGCATGCTGAGGTTCTATAACAGCATCTGGATTTTGTTGTGCTGGAAGGGATACAAGGTCTGAACCAAAAATTTCTTTTTGATTAGCTTGTTTTTCACTAGTACTTGTTTCTTCGACCTGTTTTTCACTAGTACTTAAATCTTTGAATTGTTTTTCAACAGTGTGGGAATCTTCGACTTGTTTTTCAGTACTGTGTGGACCAAGTTTGCATCCGGGAGTATTCATGAATTCATCAAAAGTCAATTTTTTCTTGTTGCAACAACTCCAGCTTTTATACCCTTCATGGAAAATGGGCTTTCCAGGATGGAATTGACAACTTGTTGGAGAATTTTCTTCTTGATCGAATTGTTTGCCACAACCTGAATTTGTACAAATCATTTTTCGTAAACAAAAAGAGAAACAAACTATTTTCAATAATTGATTTTCAAATAAATTTATATTGTCCAATTAGTTTTTTTTCTATTTCTCTTTTCAACTTTAAATGTTAGAATTACAACAAGTTGCAATAATTACAGGTGGAAATAGGTACTTCTAATCCCGATTTTTTTATTCAGTATTTATCAGCTTTTTTGTATCTCAGTGGAATAGGATACGCGATTGCAGAAAGACTTGCGGAATGGTCAACCACTTTTAATTGCAAGTATTTATAATCCAAATATTTTTATATAAAAAGACGCTTTGAAATTAATTTCATTTAGGCAAAGATAATAGGGAGGGATCTCAAGAACTTGTGTTAGTTCTGGCGTGCAGAAACCAAGATAGAGCTAAAATTGCAGGAGAAAAGTTACTGAGGAAATACAATAACAAGAATCTGTTGATTGAGACAATTACTCTAGATACAAGTGATTCGTCGAGTGTGTTGAATGCAGCAAAAGTAATAGAAACAAGGTACTTGAAAAAAACATAACCAGAAAATAAAATATTGATTGTTGTTATAGGTACAAACATGTGAACTATTTGTTCTGTAATGCAGGGATAATGTCAATCAGCGGGCTGGATTGGAAAGGGATTGTCAATGGGATATTGAAGCATCCACTAGAGTTTGTAGGAGGAACCGAAGCACTTGTGCAAAACGTAGGACTACAAACTAAGGAGGGTTTGGGACTGGTGTTTGCAACAAACTTTTTTGGACATTATTTACTGGTAAGTTTGAAGTAAAAAGAAAGTACTAAAATCACCAAGATCAAAAAAATATCAGGAGTTATGGGGAAAGCACCGGGTGCTCGAAGAATCATCTGGGTAAGCTCAAACGCTTCAGAGTTAGAGTTTGATAAGAATGATATCCAGCACGTGAGAGGGTAAGCGAATTAGAGTTGACAAAGAGTAACTTTGTTTAGGAAAAAACCATATGAATCATCAAAGTTTATAACAGACCAAATCAGTGTTGTTTTGGATAAACAAATTCTCAAAGAAAAGAAGATAAGAAGTTTCGTTGTTGAACCTGGAAATGTAGCCACTAACATCCTCTCTGGAATAGCCTCCCAGCTCTTCATTGGCTTCGTGTACTCGGCCTTCTTATTGGTAAGAACTGTTATATAGAATATACTTCATTTTTATTAGGTTCGACTTGTTTTTGGGATCTTCAGACTGACAGTCACTCCATGGAATGGATCTTATGGTGCATTCTATGCCGCTACAGAAAATGAGCAGAAGCTCGATGGTTCGCTCAAATACAACACGTGCTGCACAAGACTCGGAAGTCTATTCGTCGACCCACAGCCAATAAAAACAAACAAAAAACTGGCATCATATTTGGTTGATGAACTTGATCAACTTGTTGCTTATACTACCGGAAACAGCGAGTAGGATTTTGTTCGGAACCTCCTGTTCGGATATTCACGTGCAATCTAGCATTGTTTTATTTTTTTTTTCTGCTTCTGGCCAATCATTCTTTCATCTAATAAAACACAAACTTCACTTTTTTTACCCAATAAAGAAATTAAATCTACTAATCTTTCATTTGTTTTTGACCTCTTTCTTCCTTTATCCCTCAGAATGACCATCTCTTTAGCTCGCCCAGAAAACATTGGTATCAAAGCCATCGAAGTATACTTCCCAAAAAAGTATGTTGATCAGGTCGAACTAGAAAAACACGATGGCGTTTCCGCTGGAAAGTACACTATAGGTCTTGGCCAGGAAAAAATGTCTTTCTGTGACGATCGTGAAGATATTGCCTCAATGGCCCTCACTGTTGTCAAACAGTTCATGCAGAAATACAATGTTGACTACAAAAACATCGGTAGACTCGAGGTCGGTACTGAAACTATGATCGACAAATCTAAGGCCACAAAAACTTTCTTGATGTCCCTCTTTGAAGAGTCTGGAAACCATTCCATTGAAGGTATTGACACCACAAATGCATGCTATGGTGGAACCTCTGCTTTCTTCAACGCTTGCCAATGGATTGATTCTAGAGCTTGGGATGGCAGACTTGCCTTGGTTGTTAGCGGTGACATTGCCGTTTACGCTTCAGGAAACGCTCGCCCAAGTGGTGGTGTTGGTATTGCCTGCATTTTGGTTGGTCCAGACGCTCCTCTTGCTCTTGAATTCCCTCTAAGAGGCACTTTCATGGAACATGTCTATGACTTTTACAAGCCCGATCTATCCTCTGAATTCCCTACCGTCGACGGTCCCCTCTCCATTGTTTCTTACATCAAAGCACTCGACTATGCTTATTTGGGTTACCTGAAAAAACTCGAACTTGCTGGTGAATCTGAAAGTGCATCTCTATCAGATCTTGACTACATTGTTTTCCATTCACCATATACTAAACAAGTTGCAAAAGGTTTTGGTAGATTGTTATTCAATGATTTCTTGCGTGATAAAAATAACCAAAAATTTGCTCTAATCAAAGATCAATTTGAAAACGAAACTCTAGAATCAAGCTACCATAACAAAAACCTAGAAAAGGCTTTCATCCAACTATCAAAGGAAGCTTACTCCCTAAAAACTACACCATCTTTGCTTGCAGCCAAAAATATTGGTAATATGTACACAGGCTCTGTCTTCTTTGGACTCGCATCCTTAATATCTAGTATTCCAAGCTCACAATTGCTCAACAAAAGAATTGCATTGTTCTCCTATGGATCTGGATGTGCCGCTTCCCTATATTCTTTCAAAGTAACTGGAGATTTGTCTGACATTGCCAAAAACCTTGACCTCATCAACCGCTTAAATGACAGAATTTGCGTCTCTCCACCGGATTTCGAAAATATCATGAGCCTCCGCCAAAAAACACACAACGCAGTTAGCTATTCACCAACAGGACCAATTGAAGAATTATATCCAGGAACTTTCTATCTTGAATCTGTTGATTCAATGTGGCGTAGAAAATACAATATTGCTTAAATAACGTTTTTTTGATTGGGTTAATAAAATGAGATTAAAATTTTTTTTAGATTTCTTTTTTAATCATGTTTGGATTATTCTTTAAAAATTCACAAAAGCTTGCATTACCAAAAGGTACTATTAAATTCATGCTTTTTCTTTCTTAATTCCTGTTTTAGAGTTGCAGGTTCGTTGTGCCTCCAAAAAAACTGGTGGATCATCAAGAAACGGTAGAGATTCGGCTGGTAGAAGATTGGGAGCAAAGAAAACTGCAGGCAAGTACAATTTGTTATCAACAACAAAGCTGATAATTTTATAGGTGAGTATGTTATACCAGGAAACATTTTGATGCGTCAAAGAGGAACAAAGTTTCATCCAGGAGAGAATGTAAGTGTTTGTTTTAGAATTACATTTAATTTTATTTAGGTTGGGATAGGAAAGGATCATACTTTATATGCGAAAACACCAGGATATGTAAGGTTTTATAAGGAAATCAACAATGGACCTTGTCTAACAACAAAAAAACCTCGCGAAAGACGTATTATCGCTATCGCTCTAACAAAAGACCAAAAATTTCCTGCTGATCCAAACGCTCCTCGAACACGCGGATTTTTCCTTGTTGATCAAACCAAAATGAAAGACGAAATAGAACAGTTACGTATCCAACATTTCGAAAAACGTGATGCTATCTTTAACAACTAGTTAATTTAACCACCCAATCAACCCTATTCCAAAATTCATCACTAGCCCAAGAATTATCCCTACAATAAACTCGTTATTTTACCAAATACTCTTGCTCGTTTACCTATGAATTCACGAACTGTGAAGGGTGAATGTTTGCCCCATGCCCAAAATAATGGAATGAATCCACCAAAAAATCCAACTACCAATCCAATAAATATTTGATACTCTGAAGTCCTCAAATCTACATCATTTTTTAGGTTTGTTTTATATACTTGTCAATTACTTACTTGAATCTGGTATATCTTCGTCTCCTCTACTATCCATCCAAGACTCCTCAATTTCCCTTAACCTCTGAACATCATCTAAATTCATATTAGTTTGGTTTATTCATTCTTTTATTCTTACTTTGTTCATTATCTGTCCCATGTGTCAAATGGAAATTCCGTCTGATTTCCTCAATCTCTTCTTGTTCAAATCCTGCATCCCTCAATCTATCGAAACCTATCAACCTATCTTCATTCTAAAATATAAATTAGCTAATTCGAAAAAGAGGAATATTTACTTGTGGTTCTAAATTTTCGGTTTCTGGTTCGATTTCAGTTACTAAACAATGAATAAATCGTTGTTGTAAAGATTTTGTAGTTTCAGTTTCATCATCACTTGTATCGAGAGTAGATTGTTCTGGAAAGTATTTTTTGATTGTTTGTCCATCTATCAATATTCTTCCTCCTTTAATTAGTCGTAGATATTTGTTTTCCAATTCAGGTAAAAGTTCCTTAATCTATGAAATGTCTCAGTATTTCATCTTGTTTTTTTAATTTACCTTTGTTTTTATTTCACCAACAGTTGATTCTGAATCTACAACGAGTTTTAAATCATCATTTGCTTCTGCAAAACGTATAGTAATTTCCATTATTATTTCAATACAAATGAAAGAGAAAAAGGATTTATTTGCAAAATATTGGTATAAAACGAATATTAATATTGGACATCTTTGAAATATGGATGCAAAAGTGCTTGTTTTGCAGTAATTCTGTGTGCTGGATCATAAATCAACATTTTCTAAAACAAAGATATATTAAAAATATAAGAAAAGTTGTAGGTACCTGTAGGAGGTCTATTCCATCTTCACACAATTTTGGGAGTAGGTCTTTAAGGTTTTGAGGTTGCCATTTAGGGAATGATGGTTTGTAGTCTGGTAATGTAGTTACAGACGGCCAATTCTCTTCTGTTGGTGTACCAAGAATCCTAATAAAACGGTTATTATACTTTTTTGCCATTAGAAAACTTACCTGAAAATCTTGAATATCTCATCAATTTCACTATCTCCTGGAAATAATGGTCGTTTGCTTGCCATTTCAGCAAATATACATCCGATACTCCACATATCCATACCTATTGAATAGTGGCGCGATCCCATCAATATTTCTGGTGCTCTGTACCAAAGCGTAACAACCTAAATTCATAGATGAAGTTCTGTACTAGGAAATAAATAATTACCTCGTGTGTATATATTCTCAAAGGAACACCAAAAGCTCTGCCCAATCCGAAATCTGCAATTTTCAAAAGTCCATTTCTATCTATCAATAGATTCTGGGGTTTCAAGTCCCGATGCAAAATCCTTCTTGAATGACAAAACGATATACCCTTAACGAGTTGATGCATGTAGCTCTAAAATAGAGTTAGATTTGTTGTTAAAAATCCAAAAAATTACCTTTACTTGAGCGGGCATAAGTCCTTGTGGGCCGGTAGTATCCATGTACTTTTTCAGATCAAGATCCAAAAATTCGCAAACGAGGTAGAGTTTAGCATCGCTGTGGATAATATCTAACAATCTAAAAAGCTTTTAGAAATTTGAAGACAACAAAAAAAAACTTACTTTACAATGTTTTCGTGTTGAAGTTCTTTCAAAATTGAAATCTCTCTTATTGCAGTTGATGGAACACCATCATCATCACCTTCAAGACGTATTTTCTTCATTGCGACGATCGTACCAGTTTTGGTATCCTTGGCCTTGTACACAACACCGTACGTGCCTTCGCCAACCTTGTCCATCTTTTGATATCTCTCGTCCATTTCGTTATTTGTTTGCAAAGTAAAAAAAGAAGAATATCAACAAAAATTTTAAATTAAAAAATAAATTTATTGTTTATTGGATCCCTTTTGTTTTCTTTTTTTTTTAAAACGTTTGGTTTGTTTGGTGATTTATGTTTCAGAATAAATTGAAAATTCTAGTTTGAATATTTGTTTGCGATTTTGCATTGATATGATACTTGCGTTGTATTTTAATGATTATATTTGATTTTATAGAAATGAACCCGATATTTATTCTTGCGACTACTGATAGTTTTGATTAGCTAGTGTAAACGGAAATTCGGATATTGTTTAGTATCTTTAAAAAAAATAAATATAAACTGGGTTGATAAAGCAACTAAATAC
>MBFT01000849.1:0-16942 GCA_003086725.1 Furculomyces boomerangus | reverse complement strand
GGTGAAATATCCGGTTTTTTCGTCTTTCCTATTTTATAAACCACAATAATTAATAATCTTCAAAATAATATTTAAAAACACCGACTTACCTTTTATTTCCTTTGCTTTTCTTATATAGTAATATGGGTTAATATCATATTTGTTTATGATAATAGATAAACTAGCTTTAGACCGACCAAGACCTGAACTAATCATATTTGGTACACCAAATTTGGTGTTTGGCCCAAATATATATTTTAAGCTTCCAAAGTTGGATTTGTTTGGCTCGATATTGATATTTTGATTATCGAAAAAAGTTCTATTACTGGAACTAGCCTCTTGAGGATTTTCATTGTTGTTGGGAAATATCTCTTTATCTTTTAATGTTTTGATTTTTCCTTTAAATGTGGATAAGGATGGTTTAGTAAAAGGTAGAGATAAATAATCTGCAATATCGAGAGTGGAGAGGTTTTCTTTGAAGCAACAGCTAAAGAAAAAACAAGACGCAAACTTTGGAACTATCCAAGGGTGTATATCATTCTCTGATATAGAGTACGGTTTCATTCTTTCTATCAAGTCTCTATAATTGATGTTTTTCTTGTGTGCCATGTCACCAATTTTTGCGATGTGGTCTATAAATAAAGTTAGTGAGTTCATTATTTCCGATTTCTTTCCAATCTCTTTATAAATTTCAATTATATTTTGAAGTTTTGTATAGTAATGCCCTACGTTCTGGTCATTTTTTAAAGGAAGAGTATTGTTAAGAATAATGGTGCCTATAAAAGTGTTGGAAACCATTGCAAATGTATAATATTTTGATGTGATATTGTTGTGTGTCCACACCAAACTTTCTTCGAGATTTTCAGCTGCGGATAAGCAACTTAGTTTTGCTTCTTTAATTCTTTGTGGGTTTATCTTTATATTTGAATCTCTAACCAAATCAGACTGGTACATATATATGAGCATATTTTGGTGCAGTTGATGAATCCAGTGGCTGTTTAACGCCGACTCTGAATATATATTAAGTTCTATGTCACCATCGTATGATTCAAACAACCCTTTCAGTGAAAGATTTAGTTTTGGATATTTCTGTTGTATTTTGTTTCCGTGTTGTTTTATCAATTTTAGATATTTGGAAAAGTACGAATTTGCTGCATCTTCACCAAAGACACCCTTTCTCCACCGTTTGTTTAGAAATGATACAATTTTTACAAAAAGCGCAAAAGATAAAATCAAAAGATAAGAATTATCAGTAAGATGAGTTCCAGGTTGTGTTCTGGTACTTCTTAACTTGATTGGGGTATCCCTTACTTGAAGAGCAACATTTCCATATCTCCAAGAAAAATCATTTGTTGGTAAATTGACTACTATATCTCTGGAATCAATTGCAGGGTATTTACAGGTAAATATTGTGTTGGAAGAAATGTATGAATAATAGGTCCACCAAACTCGCCTTGAAAATTCCATGTCTTCTTCAGAATGATTTAATATGTTCCTTTTTAAATCTAATTGATAAATTCTAGTTCTCCTAGCAAATCTATATAAAATATATGTTATGGTTTTGAGTGCAAGAACAGTGAGTTTTATAAAGTATATGAGTTTAATACTTACACGTTTGCCAGAACTAAAGGGTTTTTAGAATGTATAAACATGTTAGATTTATAATAGTTTCAATAAAAACAGAGTATATAGGAATTTTATCTTACCACTTGCTTGTTCGGTAGCTTTGGGATCATATACATCGTTTGTGTAAGTTATTACAAATACTAAGGCCCAGAGAACAAAGGGACTTGCAGAGTTTTTGAGCGCTTTTATAATCTCAAGAGCTTTTTTGGCATATTTGGTCTGTAATACTTTCTTTTGAGCCTTGTCTTTATTTTCTAAATATTTTACACTGGCGGAAAGTACGGCGTAAATGAAATAATCAGGGTAGGTTCTGTTATTGATATTGTCAATGAAATCAGGGAATCTAACGGGGATCATTAAAATGGAATTCATTAAAGGTAGCATGAGAGATATCTTTTCAATATCTTTGCTATCTGGTATTGGTAAATCTTGGTCCATTTTGGGGAAAAGTGTTGGTTTTATGATTTTGGGATAGTAAGACTGATATTATTTAAGAGATTTCAGGGGAAAGGAACATTCTATTTTATTTCAATTTGAACTGTTGAATTTTTTCGCTTGGTTTTTTGATTTTTTTATCTCTTTTAGGAAAAGGTGAGTCAGAGGGGAAGGACAATTGGTTGAGATTTTTGTATCACAAGAATTATCAAATAGTTTTCTGTATGAACACAGATTTGAGGAAACAAAATTGAGGAAATAGCATTTTTCCTTGCAAAAATTTCACTTATCACACATGAACCTTGAAAAGGATGTACTATCTATTTATACTTTTAGGCCTGATATCCAAGCTTTCACTCCAACTCAACTTGCTTTCTGTCGTTTCTAAACTCAGAAAGTGTGGTTGAGAAATAAGTGGTTTGTATTATGTAATTAGAAACTGGATAAAATGTCATACAATTGGATTTTCTTTGATTTTCGTTTTTGCAAATTTGATTGTTAGAAACATTCATCAGTGTATTGTATTCTTTGATTTCCAACATCCGAAACTCTTCGTCTTTTTCTACCTGGTTTTTGCTCACTCTACATCACACTCAATGCTTCTGTTCCCAATCATCGCCAAATATAAACCCAGTTGCCCTTTCAAGTATAAAAAATCTCTCTCTATCACATTGACTCCAAAATATCTTCTGTCTATTCACTTCTTTATCATTTTCTACTAAATCCTCTTGTATAACTAACTACAATGAAGCTTTTGATGAAACTCAAAAGAAACTCGGATCTCAATAAAAGCAACATATTTGTGAGCTCAAAAAAATCACCTTTAGCTACAAAATTTCTTTTATGGCTCGGCAATGATGGTATTTCTTTCTCTTTTCTATCTGTTAAAAAAACAAATACTATTCAAATATTATAAAAATTTTATACCTTTTGTCTTTCTATAGGCGGATGGAAGACCTTTTTTGGAACTTGGATAGCCATACAGGCTGTTGCCCTTATTATGGCCATTATCAACTACTCCAGGAATGAAGATTGGGCTGCTCAATACAAGATGTTTGGTTATACTTTTGTTATTTCTAGATCGTCGGCACTAATGATACATATAAATACCGTCATGGTATTAATCCCTGTTTGCCGAAATCTCCTAACACAACTACGATCTACAAGGCTAAGCCAGATTTTATCTTTTGATTTGAGTATCGAATTCCACAAATTTGTAGGATGGTCCATAGTTTTCTTCAGTCTTATCCACACTGCAGGACATTATAGAAATTATTACATCCTTGCTAAAACTGCCGCCGCCACACAAACTGACATGTCTGTAACTCGTCTTTTTTTTAAGCTTTTAGTTACAAGTGGTCCCTCGTGGACAGGTCACATTATGCTTTTATGTCTACTGTTTATAGCAATACCTGCAACTGAAAGGTTTAAAAGAAAAAACTTCAACCGCTTCTATTACCTGCATCACCTTTTCTTTGTGTTCTTTTTGTTTTTTTCAATCCACGGTGCTTTTTGCTTGCTAAAACCTTCAAAACCACCTTTCTGCAGAAGAGGTGCTGTATTCTGGAAATACTATTTGGCTTCAGGATTGATATATCTTTTAGAAAGAATTCTTCGCGAATTAAGAGGCACAAAACTTGAGAAAAAAATATCTGGTTCTATGGAAAGCTTTGTAGGAAAAATTACCAAAGTAATTTTACACCCATCGAGTGTTATTGAAATTCAAATGCAAAAAGACCTTTCAGTAGAACTTAAGGCTGGACAATATATCTTCTTAAACTGCCCAGCTATATCCATAAACGAATGGCACCCATTCACCCTCACGTCTGCTCCAGAAGAAGATTTTTATTCTGTACATCTTCGAGTATCAGGTGACTGGACCTCGAAACTGGCTTATTCGCTAGGTATAGACGAACTATCAACAGAATTTGAGAAAAATGATCAACCCGTTTTGCGCCAGTCAATCAAACACATGAGCTACTCAAGCCATCACCTGGTTAGCGGAAAAAATAACAAACCTCACTCGAACAGAAAGAGTTTGATGTTGAAACTCAAAAACTATACTTTACCAAGATTGCTTGTTGATGGACCTTTTGGATGTGCTTCTGAAGAGGTTTTTTGCCACGAAGTTGCAATCCTGTTTGGAGCAGGCATAGGTGTGACTCCTTTTGCCTCAGTACTAAAATCGATCTGGTACAGACACAATTCGCCTGGACATATCTCCAGTTTGCAGAAAGTATATTTTATTTGGACCCAACGTGAAACAGAATCTTTTGAATGGTTCCAGGACTTGTTGTTGGCAATAGAGGAAGAGGAAATACTTGAATTTTCTTCAAGCAATGCTCAGCCCACAAGTGTGAGTCCCTATGCAAGTGCAAATTTGATAGAATTCCAAATCTATCTAACAAAAAAGTTTACGTCGAATCAGGTAGGAAATGTAATGATAAACGATAGCGAAGGTTTCCAAGATGTTATAACAAACTTAAAAAGCCCCACATACTATGGACGTCCCAATTTACCCTCTATATTTGGGTCTGTTGCTGAACGACATCCTGGATCGGATGTTGGTGTGTTTTTCTGTGGACCGAATAATATGGGAGTAGAAATTGAAAAATGTATCAAGAATTGGACTAAAGATAATCCAGAATCGTACTCTACTCGTTTCACTTACAAAAAAGAAAACTTTTAATTTATCATTTAGTTCAATATTTGTTAGTTTCTGTTATATTATACAAAATACACTAAAAAATGTGATTAAATCGTTGTCCAATAATAATATGATGTGTAATTATTGGTTGATAATAGAAATCTTTCATTTTGTTTTATCAATTTTTTCTTTTATGATTCTTTGTGGTATAGATCAATTCAAATTTTAAACCAACTCTATTAAATTTCAATAATTTGTGTGCATCACCTATCTTGATTCATATTTTCAAAGATCGAAATGCCTTCTCTCAATCGAAATATGAGCAACCGTCGCGCTCTACTTAGAAGTTTGACAACTTCTTTGATCAAACATGGAAGAATCGAAACCACTGTTCCAAAAGCAAAAGAACTTCGAAGATTCGCAGATAGGGTAAAAAAATCGTTTATAAATTTTGATGCATGATATTCCATTGTTTATATTTTTGAATCTTGTTTTATCAAAGAATCAAAATTAGACAGTTTGATATATTTTATTTCATAATGAATATCCAAGATTTCCAGTTTTAAAAGATTATCTTTAGATGGTGACTTTAGGAAAGAAGGGAGATGAAAGTGCAAAGAAACAAGCTATGGAATGGTTGTTTGAACCCAATGTAACAATTCCAAAACTATTTGATGATATATCGAAGCGTTTTATCGGCAGAAATGGTGGATATACCAGAATCCAGAGAATAGGATATAGGCAGAATGATCATGCGCCTATGGCAGTAATAGAGTACCTGAACCCACAAAATGTTGAGAAGGAGTTAGGATATTCTGTAGCTATACGGAAATTGGCTGGAGAACAACTCAGAACTGGTGTGAAAATGACGGATATGTTGAACAAAGACAAAACTAACGAAACTACACAAGGTGTTGGGTTTAATGTTGGAATCGATAAATTAATCAAAAGGGTTTCTAAAAAAGTAAACAGTTACAACCTCGATTTGAATTCAGTACAAGAAAATATTGATTCCGAAGCCAAAAAATTATTGGAATTGAAGAGACAAACTAGAGACAAAAGAATGGAAAAGTTCCTTAAAAAAACATTTCCCGAAAACACTCCAAAACTTGGACTTTAGTCAAGGAACTAAACACCAACATTAAATTTTCAAATAGAAATATTGATACTTTAAATATTATGATTAAAACTTTTCCAAAAGTAAACTGGTAAAAACTGTCAAAGTTTATTTTTCTAGATTTAAAATAGTAATGAAACTGTTGATAAAATAATAAAAAGTTTGATTTGCGAAATCATTCTATTTGAAACTGCACTGGATGGTTTAGTTGAAGTTTTAGGAAATGTATTTGTGGTCAAAGAAGTAAACGGCAACTTATTCAATTCAGCAATGGATTGGAATAACCCACCAGTGTTGTAGAAATCAACAGCAACAAAGTTTGGGAATATGGGTGGAACACCGTTTTTACAACTGTTTACATTCGAATCGATATTGTCCATTGTGTTTACAACAACTGAAGCATTGAAGTTTGGTACTTGATAAACTCCGTTTCCAATTGTCTGACTAACAGAAACAAAATGGTTCACTATTGTTAAACCTCTGCCAGCGGGTGTAACATTACAAGTAAAAGCATTTCCAAGCATTACATCAAACGGTGTTTGCGAAACATAGTCTTCTTGTCGCATTATTGTGGGGTATGTAATAGTATCGGATACAGGTGAAGAAAAAACTATCAATCTTTTTTTACTTTGCAAAATTGTACTCATTGTTGGCCAAGTGAACCCACTTGAAGTTGTATACGCTGTTGGGTTAAATAGGTAACTGTCGAGGTTTGCAGCAACAAAATTGGAGTATATGCTTGCAGAATCAAAAGAATCATAATTTTCAAGGAAAAGTGTGATGACTTGGTCTGTGTTTGCATCCATATACTGCTTGAAAGTTGCCAATGTGTCGACAAATGTACCTGCATCCAGTAATAGACATGTAGTATGGCACAAACGGATATTGGCTGTTTGCGCCTGTCTTTTTGTTTTGATGCTGTTCAAGTTTAATGGGTTGCTTGCATCTATAGGTTTGTGCAAGTCTAGCATAAATCCGCGAACACCATCGTCTAGCTGAGCTGTAATAGGATTGACTTGGTTTGCTGCGATATTATTATCGCCGACAGCAAATGAGTTGTGTGTTGCTCCAAAAGCTACGGAGTTGTATGGACGAGAGCAAAGCTCGCTATAACCATTGCATTTTTGGGAAACAACAAAAGCTGACAGAAACCCGAATATGTGAATGAGAGCGATTATGAAATTGCTGAAAAGGAAACGCATTGTGGAATTGTTTCAAAGAGCTGGATGGAAAGCTTTTGGGGTAATAAATAAGCTAGATTTATAGAATACAAAGTATGTTGATTTCAACCGCTTATTAGAATGCTAAGTGGCTATAAATATATTTGTGGTGGGAATGCAGGTAGTTGGAGTCGAATGGATGTGTACTATTATTTATAAGGCCTAGATTGGGGACAACAGATTGGTAGTAGGGGCAAGTGGGTGCAAAGGTGTTAGTTTTGGCTTGGCGGTGGTTTTTGGAGTAAAGGAGATGGAGGGAAAACGGAGCTATTTATAGTTCATAGCTAGAAAGAAATGTTTGGGCAAAGATTGTTTATTTCCAGTCCCAACAATTTATAGACTTTTACATAACATCCCAATTTAAATTTCCCATAATTCTCTTTCTGATTTTATTCCCTCTCCCATTGGTCTTTAATTGCCCATTCAAAAGTTTGTGATTCGCTAGTTCAGATCACTCTTGAAAGAAATACACAAATCCTGATGGTTGATATACATTTGAAACAAAAAAAAAGAACAATCATCCAAAAATCTCACTTTGCAATATGTCAGTTCGTTTTGAAATTCTCCTTGAAGTTTTAACTGCCATATGCAAGCACAAATACTACGCCAGCTTCTAATCTTTGCAAATTTTTTATTTACGCCAATGTACTGTGTATCATTTACGGTACAATTTATGGTACAAAAGCCTTCAATTACAAAAGTATCTTTATTAATAATTAAGGAGATTGGACTAGATAAACGATATGTGCTTCAAGTTGTTGTAAATAAATAATAACAATGCATCATCAACATCCTGAATAGTTTTAAATGTCGACATCAAAGTGTTACCGCTGCTTGATATTATTGGTTCATAAAGATTGTATTTAATTGGTGAGTTCCTCAGTTCTTCGCTTGCACGTGACATTTCCATGAAATGTTCACTTCTCCAGCTGCCAACCTTACTACTATTTAGAACTGCTATTGTATCTATTATAACCACTGGCCACACCTCATTTGGTTCCCCCCCTCCGAATATTTCTGCAATCAGTCTTGTTATCTCTAAAGTTTCTCCGGATTTCAAATACTGCAAAAGATTATAATGCATTTGAAGCGACCTTAATATTGGAACTTGTGAAATAATGCTACTGCACAAACTCTCAACTCCCCTCAAATCATTCACACTACCTGTGTTTAAATATTGGCGCAGTATTTCTCTGCCAATTTCGTTCATTTTCTTTTCACTACCCACAAAATAGTAACAATCTATTGCCCCTATAAACTCTTCTTTCCTTAAGAGTTCTGCTCCCATATTCTTGTACAATGACTCTGCTCCTGTCTCAAAACCATAAATCTTACACAATCCCAAAAGCTTGTTGAATTTTGAATAGTTTTCCAACGGCTGCCTTAGCAATATTTCTTCGGCCATATTGTGTCCGTTTTTGCCACAGCACATATAATAATCAAGAGACAATAACCAGTAATCTTCATGTGACGATAACACATCTCCATACTTTGTTAGATAATATAAACGTGGATCAGAGTTAAAAATATTCCATACAGATGTCTCCAAAGCTTCAAAGTTGAAAATAAAATCAACAATGTGTGTACATAGCCACAAATCAACCTTTGATAGATACACAAACAATTCACCATAGTTTCCAAGTAAAACTGATGCTAGACACTTTCCTACATCAGATTCCTTCTCCATATCACCCAGTTCATCAAAACAGTGCTTTGCTATACCGTGCAAATCAAAAACCCTGTTATGAACAAGGCCAAATAAAAGCTCCCCTCCAAGATATTCCAACCAGTTTTCGCTTTGTTCTGATAAGTATCTTTGATCTCCACAAATAATCATAGCTATTCTATAAAGCCATTCAAATTCTTTTGGCAGTTGAGGAAGATTCCCTGAAAACAAAACTGCCCTTTGAACCCATTGTTGAATACCTTTATTTCCTGATTTCTGAATCATTGGATGGTTCAAAATTAATTCTTTAAGACCTTCTGCTACTTGAATACCATCTTTGTCCAATTTCTTACACAAATCATCAAGAATTTCAATGGCTTGTTCAAATTCACCTCTAACCAATTTCCTCAGGATCAGAACATCTGGTTCTGAGGCACCAGTTTCTGGAAAATTAAACCTATACCATGTTGTATATATTTCCGCAAAAGCAAACCCTTTGACTATAGTCCCTTGAGTTTGATATCCCTTAAATAAACAAATTTCAACCAAGCCCCAAATTGTGTGCATGGCTTGCAGTAATTCAAGTTCATCTGAATTTATATTCTCATTATTCTCTTGAAGTTCAAGCATATAGTAATATTCATCTAATATGGCTTCCTTGAATAAACGAGATAATCTCAGCATCGCATCTACAAAGCCAGGACACTCCCCTCTTTTCGAGTATTTCATTGCCTCGATTCCCAAACTCTGTACACTTTTAAACAGACTATGAGTAGTTGTGATAAACTGCCTTAGATCTGGATTATAAAGCATGTTTTCTGCTTTCCTATCAAATCTTATTTCAAGTTCATCTCTGTTTTTCGCCTTGTTATTTATCTAATCATAGTAATTAAAACCGTATAAATACAAAAACAAAATAGGATTATTCACTCTATAATAAATTGGTTTAAAATCAAAAAAGTAAACAAACGAAAACTTTCTTGATATAAAAAGTAAATCACTTACAACCAAATCTATATTTGTTCCTATAGGTTTTAGATCAACAATAAGAGATGTTCCAGCGCCTAATGATTTAGATTTTCTTGGTGTTTCTGATATTTCATGGTTCAAAGAATCGTTTATTTTTACCATCCTCTTTGTATTTTTTTAAAAGTGTTGTATTTGTAAAATATTGCCTGATCCTGGTGTTTTATCCGTATAAGAAAGGTAAAAGAGTTGTAGAAAAAGAATCTTTTGAGATAGAATATAAAACGTTTGATGCAGAAACTGTTTTTGTTTAAAAGATTTTGTTGAAAAAGTTTCAAAATATTTATGGATATTTGATTTACAAAAAGAAAATTGATAATTCCCAATCAGTTTCAACTGAAATTAACTTGTACCTTGTAATTGTAAATCTTAAAAACTCAACAATATGAACTTTCAAGAGATTGAGATTGTTTCTCTTATAACAGCTGAAGGATGCGAAATCAAAGTGGAACGCTCAGTGATAGAAGCCTCCGGACTAATCAGAAGAATACTAAGTGATCTTGGACACTCTACCAATCGTAAGCAGAATATTTTCATTTTCTAACTTTTTCGTTTGGTTAATCAGAAATGGTTTGTCAATTTCCATGCTATTAGATTCACAATCTAGTGCATTGACTATATTGAATTTCAAATTTTTGGATTTCCAATATATTTTTTAAACTTTCCATAGAAGCTATTCCATTGCCAAATGTGTCAGCACCCATTTTAGAAAAGGTCATTGAATACTGTAAACATCATAAACATGTTACACAGGCTGATCTAAATGAAGACAAACATAGAATACAGATTGATCTGGATAAAATGGCAGCCGATTACATTGCCAAACCAAAGGATGAATGGGATACAGAGTTTTGTAAAACTGATCAAGCTACTCTATTGGAGCTTATAATGGTACTATTTTATCTATATATTGTTATGGACACCCAGGTCTAAAAAAGTATTGTATTTATTTAACATTGATACTTATAAGGCTGCAAACTATCTAGATATACAGCCTCTTATAGATCTCACATGCTACTCAGTTGCGTGCTTATTCAAAGGGAAATCACCAGAAGAGTTAAGAGAAACCTTTGGTGTTGATTCTGATCTAACTGAAGAAGATGAAAACTATTTGAAAAGTCGAAATGCGTGGTGTTTTGATGAATAGACAATTCCATTTCAAAAATGAAAGACTGTTTGATAAAGGGTAAAAGTATATATGTGATAAGAAGTGATAGATATCTAAATTTTTGTAAATAAATCCTATCCTTGGAAAGATAGTATCAGCTTCATATTAATATTTTTTGGAATTTTTAACTATATGTTTCTTAACATTGATGAAATAAATGAGCTATTGAAAGTTGACAAAGTTGTGAAGAAATGATAAACAGAACTTATCGCAAAGGCAAAAGTTATACTGTGTTTTCCAAATGATCGCGTATATCGGCAGCACTCAAAACTCTAAACTCTGGGTTTTTATATTCTTTACCTGGTACATTAAACTCGACTGTAGTTTCTGTTCCTATGATACCGATATCGAGAAATTCTTCGGTTAATTGACCTTCAAAACCTTCTTTTAATGTCAGAATAGCAGTATGGATTGCATCTTCTAAACCGCTGTCTTTGTTGTATCTTTTTTCCAAAAACGTTTTTGATTCGACCATGGTTTTTCCTATTGCTGTTGCTTTCCATGGAAAGTATGCACCACTTGGATCTACTTGATACAATCCTGGACCTCTTGAATCGTATCCAGCTATGAGCAAAGAAACACCAAATGGACGGACACCACCACTTTGTGTGAAATCTTGAATCAAACTGGCTAGATTCTTCACGAGAATATTCACGGGAGGATCTTCTTGATATAGTCTAATATATTCTTGTGCAATTTTACGAGCTCTTGATACCAAAACTCTAAAATCAGGGCCCATTCCTGAATAAGTCATTCCAATGCTACCACATATTGGTTCTACAACCTTGAGAGTATCGAGATCTATCAAAGAACTTCCTGGCTTCTTTATACTTGCAAGAACGACGCTATCTTGTACCTTAATCCCAACAGATGTCACACCTTTGTTTACTGCAGCAAGGGCATGTTCAATTTGTCCAAGCTTTCCACTTGGGGAAAATGTTGTCAAAGAAAAGTTGTAGTTACTCATCTTTAGTAATAGAATAAAACTGTGTTTGAAATGATATTGGAATTTTGTTGTTTATGTTTTTATACTGGCTACAAATAATTTTGTGGATCCTTGATTTACACTACTTGTACTATAAACAGAAAATCGTTGAGATGTAAGAAAATGTGTTTATTAGATAAAATAAGTTTCTAACCTTGAATTACCTTAGAGAATGCAAGTAAAAAAAGAGAGAATTTGATTTGATCTGTTTTTGATTGAGCTGTAAACTAGAGAAAACTGGAGTGTTACGTATTCAAGAAAATCGCTAGAATACACAAAGAAATTGGCCAATGGTTGTATGATATTTTTTGCTTTTTTATTTTGGTTTCTGTTTAACTATTTGCTGGAATGATAATTTACCTTTTTCATTCAAAGCTCAGCTTTGGCTTCTAAATCTATTCAGTCAATTTGATGTGTTGATAAAAGAAAACATTACCCTTGAAAGACCTCAAAGCGCAAACTGTTTTTTTGGGTATAATACTTTTTTGTTTTATCTATAATGATTGATGTGCAGAAAGTTATCTAGATATTCCTGTTTTTTCCCAATATAATCGTCAGAAACCTGTTTATTTTGTAATCCTGGCCAAAGCCTGAAAAACAAATTAATATTTAGTGGAGGGCTACATTTTGTTAGCCCAAAGTGGGCTTGATCCTGTTTGGATGCCATTATAGGAAATCTTTATATTAACACTCCTGTAGTGCTGCTCATTGAAAAGACAGAGCTCAAATCACCCGCACGTGACAAATTGATTTTAGAAATAGCATTGATCTACAACTTGCTTTACACTTTTTCCCAATATATTCTCTATGGGAAACCGTCAATCACACTTTCTTTTATAAAATTTAAAAGTTATTCAACTGATATGGAACTTTTGATTAACTCGTCTCCAAGCTGTTGATTTTATTAATCGGAAATCTACCAATCACTGCCGCTTTAAGCTACATTCTAAATATCGCCATTGTTCATTCATTCTTTCATCCAAAACAGTATTATTCTCTAACCCGTAATTTCGTTCCCTTCACGCTTATCTTTACCCAACTAAACGTTTTGCCCAAAGCTTCAGTTTCTCTCTTTTCATTAAAATGTTATTTTAAGTGCCATTCCTATTCTCCATACTGAACAATCACAAATGTTTTGCATTTCAATATAAATTCATCCTAAATAGCCCTCTCCACATACATCATTAACCCCATCCCCTTTCCAATTTTAATACCATTATATTTACACTAGACCTTTTACTTTAATACCTCGTTTATTTATAACTTTTCTATCACCAAAAGGCAATAGAACATAAGACTATACATTAATCTCAACCAAACCCCTTTTCAAACATTTTAATCTATAAAAATCTTTCAACTAACTGTTCTAAGGACGCTATACACCTTTTTGCTCCCACAAAAGAAACAATATCACATACAATAAACAAACACATTTTGTTTACTATATAAGCTAGCACATAAACATACAACTAAAAACAAACGTATCTCCAACCCATCAAAATCCAGCCCAAAGCATTTACTTCAGTACATCTTTTAACATGACCAAAATTTATGATAAATTCATATACGCATCAATAACTATGTTTTTAAACTTGTTTACATATACAAACGCTTCGAGTTTATCAACGTCACAAAGCTTCAACACTCGAAATTTCACTTGTGTTGACTGTAAAGAAAATTTGAGTGATAATTCAAATTCATCTATAATTGCTGTGGTATGTGTATTAATTATATTGGTAACAGGTAACAATAGCTATTATTTTTTCTTGTCAAAATCTTTATCTCAACACATATCTTATATTTTTGTATTGATTCCTAGTGTCTGTGTATAAGTTTTGCAGGTTGAAACGGGCATACAGCCAAAATGCAGAGATAAACCATATCAGCAGTGCAAACTATAATGGATCAAATACTATTGACATTGCAACTCTTAAAAACGAGACAAGAGCACTAACAGAAAATGAACTCATTAACTACCCAACAATGACATTTGCTGAAGCAAAAGCGTTAATAAATACCAACAATTATACTTTAAAACAAGAACTCGACACTGAAAAAATAGAAAATGTAAAAAATGATGTAATAATAGAAATAGACAGCAAGATTTTAGGAACAAATGAAAATTCCTTGGAAAATATCAAACCAGTTCAACATAGTATAAAACCAACAGAGTTTACTGCCAAGTCTGATTTATCAAATATCGACTCAAATACGGATAGCTCTGTAGAAATAAATGTCTCTTGTAACTATAACACCGATAAATCAAACGTTGACATTTACTCTTGCAACAAAGATGACTCGAAACAAAATGTACCCAGTATTGATGATTGTGAAGAACTAGATTGTTTGATTTGCTTTGAAACACTCCTAGAAAGTGATAAAATAAGAAAAATACCTTGCAGTCACATATTCCATAAAAAATGTCTTGATACATGGTTAATTTCAAGATCTGGGCTATGCCCCATTTGTAGATATGGACTGCATACAGAAAAGCCAAAAGTGCAACCAGAACCAGACGAAAGTGCTGGTACTGCGAATGGATACTTTTTGTATTATCCTGGATTCTGAAAACCAACCAAATTAAAAACAGAATTAAAAACAAATAATTTTTTTCTAGTAGCTATCCCTCAGTCAAACCCTGTAATATCCTAATCAGAATTGTACATTAAAACAGAAATTAATGTAAAATAAGAATAATTTTAGTCTTTTAGCAAGTAACAAACTTTTAAAAAACCATATTCCAATATTGGTATACATTAATATAGTATTTAAGAAATAAAGCTCGTACCAAAACATCAATCTAGAAACCCCAATTTAGATTTTGTTTGATTTTGAAAATTATGTCAATCTTTTGGTTTTCAAAAGGTTGAAATTAATGGTGTTTGGTTAAGCAAATTTTTCCAGCTTTGAAACAAGTTCTTTATACATTTGATCCTGGAATTTCATACTACTATCTCGAAGTAGTGCTGTCAAAGATTCGTAGTTGTAATTGAGTTTGAATAAGTTTGGATTGTTACTGTTTTTTATTTCTATTATTCTGTAATATTTTTCTGATAACTCGATTAAAAGCTCATCACCTTCCAACAATTTTAACAAAGCTCTTGCATTTCCATCTTTCAACTGAAAACCAATATTTAAAAGAATTATATATATATATTTTGAAAATTCTCAAAATTAAATTACCTCGATCATTTTGCAAGTTGAAATTCCATACAAGTGTTCTTTTATTGTTTCATTTAGTTCATCGTTGGCAGAAAACATCTTGTAAATAAAAAAATCGGGTTTTTTCTTGCACTTGCTATGTTTGAAGTTTTGAATACAATGTAATGAAAATGATAAAGAAACTTGGTTGCTAAGATAAGTTTGGTTTAAAGTTTGAATACAAAAAATTTTTAAAAGAAAGAGGATATTTCTACAATTTGATCCTTTTCCAATATTTATCAATTGATTATTGATTACAAGTTTGGTAGATTTCTGAGATGAATTTTTTTTGCAAAAACTGAAAAAGTACTAAAAAAAATTCCCACTAAAAATTTATTTTGGAGAATGTTTTGGTTATACCAAAATTTGGATTGTATTTTAGCAACCTTTATCGTTAATACATTTCAAAACTGCGTTGCTTATAGTTCCCGAACCAGAGAACGGAATGAAGTTGAAGGAGCTGACAAAATCAGCTGCCACATTAGTGTACATCAGAATTTGAGTTCCAGCTCTGAAATAAAGCAAACCATTTGTGTATATCAACGAGACCGACTCGGAGGTGCTTTCTGATGATGAACCAGCTTGTCTTTTATTAATAGAATAGGTTCCCTTTGTAATAAAGTTTCTTCCGGAGCTTAAACCGATTTGTGTTTCAATCATCTTTTTGGCAGTACCAGAGGAATTTTTAAGAAGCATTTGGGCGTAAAAGTCTGAGCTTGAAGCAACATCAAAAGTCAGTTCAAAGGCATTTTCTTTGCATGGAACTGATATCGCATTATCCAAATTGTATTTCTTGTAACCTCCAGCTGAAGTGAATGTCTTTGAACCAGAAAATAGGCTCATTGTGCATGCAGAAGCTACAGAACTGTCTTTGTTTCCAGAACCAGTGGATGCAGTACTTGCAACATCCGTACTGTCTTTAGAATCAGCGGACGCAGTACTTTCAAGATCCGTACTGCTTTCAGAATCTTCAATGAAAGTCATGTGTATATCAGTATCTGAATCACCTGTAGTACTACTTTCTGTGTGAGATAAAATTGAGGATGATGATGTTGCACCACAATTGTCTGATGTTTTGCAAGTAGAGTTTGTGCAAATGATGTCATTTGCTATAAAAAAGTCCATAAAGTTGGTAAAGCGGGTAAAAATACCAATACTATTTTCAGCAGTGCAGTTTTTTTGAGATGTATCTGTCAAGACTTGACTGGCAATTCCAATAACATTGCCATCAATTGCTCTAACAAGAGGACCGCCACTATCACCAAAGCAAATGTTAGCCTTTGGGTTGATTTTGGTGCATACTATATCACCGCTGATTGCGGATACAGAGTGAGATATGGTACAAGTTGAATATCCTCCAAAAACTGTCTGAATTTCTTGTAAACCAGAGTACTTTGTTCCATTTTTATCAGTAATACCATATGCATATTGACTTAGGTTTTCGTCTTGGCTGAACAAACCAGTGTATATCTCTGCTGGGGCCACTCCGTTGCCAGTAATGCAAGAACTGGTTTTTACAATAGCGATGTCGTTTTCGTATGGTGACTGTAATATCCATTTAGGGTGAGGAATAATAGTTTGAGCTGAATATGTATTGCCACCAGAAATGGTAGCATCATTAGAGTTTGTCATAATTGATACCTTTGGTGAGTCTGTTTCAAACTGATTGCTATTAAAGCAATGAGCCGATGTTATAATGGTAGTTGGTGTTATAACCACACCACTACAGTTTCTCGAATTTTCGCTATTGACAAGATAGACAACATATGGAGCTTTGCTTATGTTAACATTTGAAACTCCGGATCCAAAATCACTTTGTGCTTTGACTGAGTTAAACCCAGCAAATATAAAACCCAGAAGAAGGGTTTTTAT
>MBFT01000842.1:1295-13032 GCA_003086725.1 Furculomyces boomerangus | reverse complement strand
CGATATGAATCTTGCATCTAATTCAAGTGCTGAAAATTCTTCTAATGTTTTGGGATGTGAGATTCAAACTGATATTGAATCACCACCAATTGATTCAGTCATCCATTGGCTTACACAATTAATAGACTCGAAAATGAACACAATACTGACCGAGAAGAAATATAATGTGGATGCATTTTTGATCAAGTTGGGAAGAACAATTTCGAACTTTGTGGAAAGCAACAAGATTTTGTCAACAGATCTGATGCCATCATTGTTACCATATCATTATCACGAGAAGAAGAAGGATTTAGAACAGAATGGTGGAGATTCTAATAGGAAGGGAAGAGTTGAAGATTCACGTATTATGGTTCAAATAACCGAACCAAATACCAAGAACACAGACTATGTTATTGAGGCATTAAATTGGTAAAAAAAAAAAAGTTTTTTTAAATAGTATTAGATTGAATAAAAATGAAATTCTACAATGATTCTAAAAGAGGTTGGCAAGACCTAATCCAATGGAACCAACAATACCTACACATACAAAAGATCCAAAAACAGAACCATAAAATCCTAATACTTCTTCCATATCACTTTTCTTGTTAAGGATTTCTTGTTCTTCCTTTCCATATTGTTTTGATGTATTTGTTTTAGAGCTGGTTTCATTGGAACTTGTTCTTTTATATGGAGTTTTGAACATTTCTGGTTCTTGTTGTGTATAATAAAACCCATTTGAAAATTTCATATCTGGTCGAAATCCATTTCCTGCTGGTCTTGATGTTGTATTATATACACGATTCTGCGAGTTTTCATCTTTGTTCCATCGCATACCCTGCATCCGCTGGTTCCCCGCATACACAAAACGAACATTCATAACACCCATTTTCCGATCGTACTCCCTCCTTGAAGTCTCATTCGACAAGATTTTGTACGCCTCACTAATTTCTACAAATTTCGCATGTACATCCTTTCTCTTTTCTACCTGATTGTTTTTCTTCAACGTGTCTGGATGATACTGCAACGAAAGTTTATAGTATTGTGCCTTGATCTCCTTCTTTGTACTTGAAGGTGACAATTTGAGAATTTCGTAATGATTTGGTCCCATCCTCTTAAAATTGGTTTTTGTGGATTTGAAAGCACTATAATTCCTTGATTTTGTACATGGATTCGATCTTTGTAATAAAGGTTTAGATTTTTCAGTATTAAAAGTTTGAAATTTAAAATTTGGATAGAAAGATATAAATCTTGTAAGATTTCTAATTGATTTAGTAGGATTCAAATCTTGGGATAAATTACAAGGAAATATTTTGGTTTTTGTAATTGCCATGTATGATATCATTGAAACAAATGTATTTGGAATAGAATTCACATTGAAGAAAAAGACAAGTGTCAAGAATTTAGAAAGGAAATAACATTATCAAAAAAAAGTTCGGGAAATATTAATATTTCTTTCAAAAAATTCGGGAATTATTAACCCTTCTTTCAAAAATCTCAAAAAAAATAAAAACAAAATGCATTCCATCAATCTAGTTGTTGCTGCAGACCAAAACCATGGAATAGGGATTAATAACGATCTTCCTTGGAACATTCCAATCGATTTGAAGTATTTTAATGATCTTACGAAATCACAATTATTGGAACCCAACCAAAAAAATAAGATTCATGACAAACGGTTAATGAATGCATGTATTATGGGAAGAAATACATGGGAATCAATACCATCAAAGTTCAGACCACTAAAAGGCAGATACAACATTATTGTTACAAGAAATAAAACTAATTTAAAGTAAATCTTTTTTATATCAAGTTAAACTTTAAATCCCAAATCTTTTAACATTTTTGATTTTAGAGATATTCCAACATTATACAAGGACACCACTGTAGTCGAAAGCATGGAAGATGCTATACATCATATTCAAAGAATCAATACTACTCCATCAGAAAGTATAATGATAAGAAATGTGTTTGTTGTTGGAGGGTCATCAATATATCAAATGGCACTTGATTTACCACATCATTTGGTTCGTGTTTTCATTACAAGAATCGAGAACAATTCGGTAAAGAAATGCGATGTGTTTTTTCCAGCATTAATCAGTAAACATGGGAAGTTTGTTAGGCAGTCATATGAAAAACTGCAATCACTTTGTGAATTTCCAGTTCCAAAAGGTGTTATTGAACAAGAAGATGGAATAAAATTCGAATTTCAATTGTATGAAAGAGAATAAATATAAAGTCTAAGAAATAATAAAGGGTTATTCATCAGGTGGTGATTCCGTAGAGATTTTGTATATTGATTCCATGTATCTATTATATCCAAACATTATCGGATATCCAAAAAGTTTCATTTCGTCAATTACTGCTTCGTATCTTGGATCACCATGCTTTTCACATTTTATAACAAGATTTGAATATACTCTACCTGATGGTATGAACCCTTTTGATTTCATTGCTTCCAAGTACAAAAATGCATTTTCATAATCTGGTTGTGTCAAATATATGAGAACCATTGATTCATAAGCTTGTTGGTTTGGTTCGATACCTTCTGTGGTCATACTTTCAAATAAGTTTTTAGCTGCAAATGTATTTTTCTGGATGAGACATCCATCAAGCAAAATAGAGAAAGTATCGCTATTTTTTTTTATTTGTAATTGTTCAAACCAAGTATGTGAACATTCAATAGCGGTTTTCGTTTCTTTTGCTAATGTATATCCTCTTAACAGTGCATTGATTGTTACTACATCAACTGCCAAACTATATTCGTTTTTTTTCTCCATCAAAGTATCAAATACTACTTGTGGTGAACATCTTGGTGTTGATATACTTTTTGAAAGCTTGTTTGATAATAGAAGCAATGTTTCTTTACTTAACCCCATTCCTGAACTTCTCATCAAATGTAAAGTTTCAAACATTCTTACCCAATTCTCTGCCACCATAAATGATTCTAATAAAGGTTCCAAATGATGTTCCTTCATTTCATATCCCTTTTGATCAATTATTCTCAATGCATCTGCTGCCAAACTTGGATTCCCATTTCTTGCTGCAGATCCTAAAACTAAGAGACAATCACCTTCAAATATATTTACTTGGTAAACATCTACACACTTTTTCCATGTATGCACAACAGCCTCATCCTAAACATTAATAAAGAGTTACAAAATACCAATGTTTTATATATTTACCATATATTTTCTTGCAGCAGCACGCATCATCATTAGATATGTATGTGGTTGAAGTAGTAGGTCTTTTTTGTGTGATTGCATGATGACATGAAAAGCGACAAGTTCTTCGCTATCGGCAATAAGGTTAGTAATGACTTTATGTATGAGTTCAGTGCTAGTGGACAATTTGAGGGCTATCATTTTTTCATAATAGTAATATGCGTGTTCATTTTCTTTTGATTCATATAGCGATTTTATTAGCTCTTCATAAATTTCTTGGTTGGGATTGATTTTTGCTTCTTCCATTATTTCTATTATCGAAAATATTACCTCTTTTTGCCTATACATACAAGCAAGTTTCGCCAACGATACTAAACTGCCAATTGCAGGATTAGAACTGTTTTTCACCAACAACGATAATGTCCTCATCGATGAAGATAAATCTTGTACCGATATTTGCGCCTCCATCAACAATAATAACAAATCGCAATTGGTCGAATACCCCAAATCCATGATTTGTTTCGATACCTTCTCTACTAATAACCTGTTCGATTCTTCTATAATCATCCCATTTTGTGAATACCTTGGTCTATACCGTGAATCAGAAAATTTGTTTTTTGAATTTTCAAATTTGTTTGTCTCTTCCTCCTTTGAATATATTCTTGAAACCATACCAATCTCTGAATGACCAGAAGGAACAATAACATTTTGCAAAATCCTTTTGATTTCTACCAACTCATTTGATTCTTTTTCATTAATGTTCCCATTTAAAGAATTTTTTTCAAGGCTTTCAGATTCTATCTGATTTCCATCTAATAAATTTAAAAGGTGAGTTTATTCACATCTAGATTGCTTACCTTTTTCTTTTACTATGAAATCTTGATTTTTAAATGAGTTTCCGATCGAGAAACATTTTTTTTGTGGTTTGTAAAAGCTAGGCAAAACACATGGTCGAGTTGAAGCGATACGATTTATATTAATTCTGTTGTAAATCCGAATTGCTCTAAACATTTCAACTCTTGTTATTAGAAGGAAATAATTAAAGTAGGATTAGGTCGGTAAAAGATAAGTGGAAACAAAAAAAATCGAAAAAAATTTTAAAATTGTCAAATCAAAAAGTTTCCAGAAGAACAAAGATTTATTAAAAAAATAGTGTAAAAATGTTGTAGCTTTTGGATTGACTTATTTCTTTTCAAACAAAGGGAAATGTCTTGGATAAGACTTGTCCATAAACTTCTTTACATCTTCTTCAGTTACGCTATTTTCGTTTTTCTGGAATTCCGCCAAGAATTCTTGGATAACCTTGATACAATGCTGTTTCATTTCACCTGTTGTGATCTCTCCACGCTTGTAGCCATCATACAAATTTTTGAGGAAGGCATCATCGTCAACAAAGTATTCCATATATTGATATGGAACATCGATATCTGGGTTACCACCATGTAAGCGATGAAGTTCAAGTGTATCAGCACCACCAGAGAAGGCATGACGATTGATCTTGTTTTTAATTTGAGCTTGAGTATCAGAAGTAAAGATTGCAGTGTTTTCCAATGAGGAACTCATTTTTGATTTGGAACCTTGTAGAGCAGGCAAAAATTTCGAATGAATTAAAGCTGGTTTAGGGTGACCAAGCTTTACGGAAATATCACGAGTCAATCTAAAGTATGGATCCTAAAAGATAAATTGAAAATAAGTTAAAGAATACATTACAATGAATATATGTTATTAGTTTTTAGAGAATATATGATAAGTAATATTTAAATATAGAATTGTTAGATACCTGGTCAATACCACATGGAATCAAACAAGGAATATCCTTTCTTCCTCCAAATAATTCGGGGAAGGAACTGCTGAATGCAGGTGCGATTTGAATACATGGGTAGAAGACTTTTCCGACGCAGTCGGTATCAGTGAATCCAAAAACAGCCTTTGCTGTACTGCCGGTAATGGAGCGGGAAATTTTAATAATATTTTTGTAGAATGGACCACTATTTAAATTAAAAGATTAACAAAAGCTTGTATAACTATGTTTTAATGGAGAAATAGGATTGAAATAAAAGTAAACTTACCCAACATAGTCAAGATCAGAGAAAATAAAAGTTTTTTCTGGCTTGAATCCAAGTGCGGCAATTTCCCTGACAGTGCTCAAAGAGAATTTGTAAGCATCTTCAAGAGATAGGCCATTTTTGAAAAGGAACTTTTCGTCATCTAAGAAATGTAAAAGGGGTTAAAATTGGGGTATATTTGATAAAAGTGTTGAATTTTATACGATGAGATAAAATACCTGTGAGCTGAATTACAAGTGGTACATCAAAAACGTCTTGCAACCATCTGTTTGGAAAAAAAGGATGGTTTAGAATAAAGATTTATAGAAAAAGCGGGAAACTTACTTGCAGAAAACAAAGGGGAGCATGTGTCCCAAGTGCATATGTCCTTTACTTGGGCCTCTGCCTGTGTAAAGATAAAATGGTTTCTTTTGTTCGAAACGATCGAGAATATTATGCAAATCTCTAGATATGAAGAGGGATTAAAGAAAATACGATTGAGAGGAAACTGACCTGTGAGAAAAGAAGATTCCTCTACGCATAAACATGTGAGGTTTTTCTCCGGTGACTTTTTCGAAACGGGTAAGCAATTCGTTGTCTATTTCTTTTGTTCCGAAATACTGAATGAGTTTTGTGTAGTCGATAGCTACCTGAGCACCATCGACAACAGCGCCTTCTACCTCCCATGGAGTGATCTTTTGGTCATGGGTCTCAGAGTGATCCTCGCTAAGTAGGAAGAGATTAGTTTTTGTGGTGTGGTTGAGGGGTGACTTACTTTATGGCGAGGGATTCGATCTCTTGGGCTACAATCTGGGCGTTGGGGGAATCGCTTTCTTTTGTCATGTTGAGTTGTAAAAGGGAAAAAGTCAAATAAAAAAGTTGGTTGTTTCGGTTTTTATTTATTGGGATGTCATTTTCAATTGTCAAGAAATTTGTCATGATGACAATCTGATTTGATTCGACGGTTTTTATTGGATTAAACTAGCGAATAAAAAGAAAACTATTTTTTGCAGCCAAATTCCAAAAGAACAGTTTCAAGACGTTCAATAGCCATATCAAGTTCTTCTAGTGGTGCATATACAAATGTTGCTCTGAAGTATGGTATGTCTTTGACGTTGGGGTTCTTCTGGTCTGCAGAGAACAGAAATCCCGGGATCATCAGCATATTCTTCTCCGTCATCTTTTCAAACAGCTCATCTACCACTCCTTCTCTTTTAGCTTCGTCTGGTAGATTCACTTTCAACCAAACAAACATCCCCGTTTCTGGAACTGAAAACTCAATCATATTGCCAAGTCTCTCCTTCATACTTTTCACCAACAAGTTTCTGCGGTAAACGTATTGTTTCTGCACAAAAGCAACGTGTTTTTCAAATCCTTCCTCTTTCCATTCCTCAAGGAGTAGTCTTGACAACAAGCCCATTGATAGACCATTTGCCCTAATAAGCGTGGTATCTGTGTGTGCTCGAATTATGTCAATTACTCTTTTTTGTGCTGTTATCCACCCAGTTCTCAAGTTTGGTGCCATCAGCTTGCTCATTGAATCCAACCTAATTACTCTTCCATCAACATCAAAAAGAAGCATTGAAGGAAGAAGATTTTTGGTTCCTGGAAGTTTTGAAAGGTATTCGGGTGATAGTGTAGTTTCTCCGTCTGCAACTGGTGCATCTCCAAATTGGATATAATAATATGGGTCGTCTTCAATGATTATCAAGTCATGTTTTTGACAAACACTATAAATATCTTTTCTTCTTTGGAGAGACATTGTTGTACCTGTTGGGTTTTGACCTGTTGGGATTAGGTAGATAGCTTTAAGAGGATTTGGTCCTTGCCAGTTAGAACAAACACGGTCAAGTTCCTCTGGAATCATTCCTTCAGTATCCATACCAACCGAAACTTGATTGTAGCTTTTTGCCTCAAAAGTTTTTATAGCATTTATGTATGTATACTCATCAACAATAATGTTGTCACCGTCGTTCAAAAATACATCAGTGGCCTTATCCAATCCATCTGTACTTCCACAAGAAATTATAACATCCCAATCTTCATATTGTGGACAGTGCGAATTTTTAACAAGATTCTTTGCATAGCCCAACAAACTTCTTACACCATAACCATCCCCATACTGAAGCAGAACATCAAGACCTTCAACCAAACTACCAGGTGATTTCTTCTCAGAAAGAGAAATAGTGGTTTGTGCGGAATCAGTACTATCAGAGGACCCATCCTTGTTGTACAAGTTTGCAACAGTTGCTGATACTTCAGAAAAAATAAAAGTATCTGGTCTTGGGTCGCCCAGACCTAGAGAAATGATTTTTGGGTTTTTTGGTCCATACTTACCAAGTGAAGCATTCTGTTTGGTGTATCTAACGTGACCAGCTTTGGAAAGCTTTTCAGTAAAATCCTTCGCCTTAATAATTGTCATTTTTTATTGAAATCAAGTGTTACTAAAGAACCGCCCTGAAAAAATGCTACTATTTATACATATTTTCTCCCCCTTTTTTATCTATTAAACTTGAAACTAGGAGTTTTAATGATTCATAACTGAGAATAATTGAATGACAAAAATGAATAATCCAATCAGAATTAAATAATTATAAATCGTAGGCTAAATAGATAAGTTTGATTATCTGGCGAAAAAAATACTTGAAACTATCACACCAAAACATACAAATATTTGATGTTCCATTTTTCTACGTTTTGCAAGATATATATTGTATACAATAAAACCATTTGAGAGGTTTTTCCTCATAGTTTGAAAAAATTGTTTTTCGCCATGTTTCTGTAATTCTAGAATGGACACCTAAATGTCTGAAACAATACTAAATCAGTCAAAACTTTAAAACAGACCTATTGATCTAAAGATATACACATACTACTCTGAACTCCTATTGACTCTACTCGAATATCTCAAGTAGTATTAAATGTGATCATAAAATAAATATTTTCATTAAAAATCAATTAATTTTATTGGGTAAAAAATCCGAGTAGCCAATAGTTTTATATTAAAATAAATATTATAGATTGATTGGATGGGGAAAAAGCAAGAACCGAGAAAACTTGGGTTTGAAATTGAAGTTACTTGGTCCTAAACTCCATGATCAATGACACATAATAGAGTAATAAACCTAATAGAAATAACGTTTCTTAATAAAAACATCTAAAAAGAACTTTGAAAAGAGCTTACTAATGTAAAATCCACGAAAAAACATGCCTAATGTACGACATATACTTAATAAAAGTACAAAACAAGGAAGAATTTATTCTAGAAGGTAAGTGGTATGTATAGATTTTGAAAAATTGAAACAATTTAAAAGTATAAAAAATAAAAGTCGCAACAGAAAACTCTAATAAATAAGTTGAGAATTAAAAAAGTGATAATTTTGAAGAGTCGGTTTGAATGATATTCATTTAGAAAATTCAAGGCCAAAACATTTTATCAAGTTCTTCCCAGTCACATTCAGTGACATTTCCGTTATCTTCACTATCAGGCTTGTTAACCAAACTATCATTTCTGATTATTGGAAAGATAAATTGTGATTCAAAATTACTTTGATTGTTTACTGGATTGCTGATTATATCTTGAATAATAGCATCAGACAAAATATCAACCATATATTGATAATAATAAGTTTGACTAGAATTTGGACTGGATTTTTCAAGAAGCTCGCTGTATTTAATATATAGTTCATAGTTTGATTTATACGACGGTTCGTTATTGTTGTTTTTTAACGAACCAGGTACTCCAGGAAGCGCCTCACTCTGTCTCGC
Organism: Furculomyces boomerangus; assembly: GCA_003086725.1. NCBI lineage: Eukaryota > Fungi > Kickxellomycota > Harpellomycetes > Harpellales > Harpellaceae > Furculomyces > Furculomyces boomerangus. The sequence goes on along the minus strand of MBFT01000842.1, from coordinate 4,079 downwards.
AAATACGTTTAGATTTCTAATTGGTTCTAAATTCGTATCATTGCTACCTTTGGCTTCCTGATTTTGATTCACAAACTCAGCAAAAGTATCTTTAATATACAAGTAGTCAGTTAATTTCATAGCTGAAAATGATCCTTCAAAACAACAAGTTACAAAAAAGAGTGCTCCATATTTGGGAACAAGCCATGGATGCACATCTGATTCATTGATTGAATATTTCTTCATGTTTTCAAACAACAGTTTACTCTTTTCATTTTCTTTATGAATTCCATTTATGAAATTTGACAAGCGATCCAGGTACATTAAAAATATAACTGGAATTTCAGAATAACAGCTTATATTGAGATAAACTTCTTTCAAGTTTTCTATCCTATTCGACATATCCAAATTATTTTCTGGAGAAATGTTCATATAATTCAAACATGTTATTGCGCTCATTAGTCCTGATGTAACTGTCGAGTTTCCCCAGTATTCTAGAGGTAAGGCTTTACTAAACTCATAAATCAAGTCTATCTGTTTTTTGGCTATATCTACACATACATTTTTTGCTGAAACGATTCTTCCTGGATGCATATGTATTCCTTCAACTCTAACCATTTCCGTTTGATAAAGAATGCTTTTCATTGAGAAATGGTATTGCGTAAAAATATTCTTAAAGAGGATATGTTCCATATCCATAGCAAACCGGATTGTATCTTTGTATTCTGAATATGCTTCTTTGATTAAATCATAATCAAGTGGTGGATTTTTGACTATATCTTCTTCAAACTTGTTTAGCTTATCAATTAATTTGACTAGCAGACAGTTGTCATCATCTGGATTATAGACTTTTTTAAGCCATCTTCTCTTAGCAAAAGTGCTGATCTTGCCAGAAAGTGTTTGTAATTTTACAAAATTTTTAGTATCCTCTTTGCTATTTTGTTGATTATTCACACTATTAGCGATGTCGTTCCAAAATATGATTTCAGGGTGTTGTACTTTGCACTCTCCACCATATCTCCACCAAAAGTCATTTGTTGGAAGATTAACTACAATGTCCAAGTCCTGGATTGTAGGTAATGAACCACTGAACAACATAGAACTTCTGTCAGATGAATAAAAAGTCCAAAACACTCTTCTTCTAAACTCGAGTTCTTCTTCTGAATATTTTAGTTTTGCTATTTTTGACAAGTCAAGTTGGTATATTTTTGATACTCTGACAGAGCTAAATATAAAAAATAATATTTTAATTTATATACAATGAGCTACAAACTGAGACTTACTGTTTAGCTGACACTAAAAATAGGTTTAAATCAAGTAAAAATACTAGTTAGTTGTAAAATTAAAAATATAAAGACTTACTTGTGGCAGCTTCGTTAATAGAGGGATTAACTACATTAGAACAATAACTTATAATAATAACACAGGTCCACAGATAATATGGGTTTCTGATATCGGTTTTCAGTTTTAACAGATCGATGGATTTTTGAATGAAAGCAAGTTCTTGTTTTTTTTCCTCTGGGGTTCCTACTTTTTTACTTGCTACGTTTCCTAGGGCGATAAAAGCATAGTAGAAATACTCTGGGTATAGTTTGTTTTTTATATTGTAGTATAGTTCGGGTAGTCTGGCAGGTATCATAGCTACTGGGAAGACTATCGGTAGCCTGACTACCATTCTATTGAGCTGTTGATCGCTTAACGATTCCGGGCTGGCTTCATCGTCTAAATGCCATGTGTATTAGAGTATATTTTATATGGAAAAAGTACAAACTTGCCTAGTTTTGGTTTCTTTGAGTTTTGTTCAAAGTCCATTTTTTGACAAAAAAGAAAAAAGACGATTATTTTGAAACAACTTGGTGTACAGAGATAATTTTAACCAAAACGAAATGATTTGATATCAGATATTAAAAGTTACTTCTTTTTGGTTTCATGAATTCTTTGAGACCCAAAGTTTTACGTAAAAATATTTCACGAGAAAATATGATCCATTTAACAGACGAATTAAATCAAAAGATGTGACTTTCTAAATGTTTTCAAAAAATATATTACCGCTTCAATAGGAATTTATCAATATACTAGCATAATTTAAAAGATAAATTTATTCAAATCAAATTCTTGAAATGAATTGTTTATAATACTTCTGTTTATGTGTGAATACTCGAATCAATTCAACGGCGTTATACTGATATACTTTTTTAAAACAGTTTATTTGTCACTTTTTGTTATGCAAAAAAATTTTTTTTCACTTGATTGATTTTTGCACTCTCGGTTTGAGAATTGATGATAGATTTATGCAAAGTCATAAAGACTTGTACAGTTCTCAAAAAAATGTTTGGACTAATGATTTTTTTACCTTTTTTTATTATAACTCTTGAACTACACATCTAATCTATAAATTTTTATAACAAATATTAGTACCGTATATACAATGTTATTATTTATATTGTTTGTGTAAATGTACTGAATTTACTCAAAAAAATGTGTGGACTAATGATTATTTTAATAACTCCCATTGTATATTGATATAAATATTATCAGTAGGTACTTGGATAATTAAAGAATTTATATATAAATTTTATAAAATAAAGAATAATATATAAAAATTTAATCGTGAAAAAAGTGAATTAATATTTGGTGTGACCGCCTCGGTTTTCAATCACTTCAGTTATTCTCAAAGGCATAGATATGTATAACTTTCTAATATACTCCAATGAAATGCTGTACCATTGTTCCTCCACATGTTTCCATAATTCATCTTTGTTATTAAACTTTTGAGATTTTTTTCCTAAAGATTTTTTGATTCTC
>MBFT01000841.1:0-13014 GCA_003086725.1 Furculomyces boomerangus | reverse complement strand
CTTATCCAATAGAACAACCAATCTAATATCATTCATCCAATCATCAAAAAAATCCAGAACAATCTTTTTTTTCATTGCCAGACAAAAGCTATCATACGATTTTTATTTTTATTTCCATTGGTGTAAAATATTTTATTACCCAATCAACATCATTTATCTTTATCTATTGGACAGAAATGAATTCTTCTATATTTGATTTTTAAAGCACAACCATTGGTTCACCAGACTACTGAGATTAAGACATTATTTATCATACTATTCTTTTATATTTCTGCTCTTTTATCAGTAATCTCTTTCTGATTTTCTCATCCAAGTCTTATTTACTCCCAATTATGTCTGATTTCAAGATCACAACTCCAGGTTTCGACGGCCGCTTTCCACACATCAACGCCACAAGAAGATGCTGGCAAAACTATGTTGATTTCCACAGATGTGTCAACGCTAAAGGCGAAGATAGCCCAATCTGCAAACAATTCTTCCAAGCCTATAACTCTCTCTGCCCCGTAGACTGGGTAAGACACATTTTCACTTTTGTTTTTATCCTAAATCTAATCCTTTTTTTAGACAGCACGCTGGGACGAAGAACGTGAAGAAGGAAGATTCCCTGTTAATTTCGAAGAATAACTCGATTGAACTCGCTAAAGGATTTTTATTAACTTGTACTATTTCCAATTTTATTTCAAATAGTACCAGAAAAATAAACCTTTGTTACCACCACTATTTTTTTATAAAATACTACCTGCTAAAAAAAGATTTATTAAAAGTACCATTCACTTTATTCAACTCCTCCCAAGAGTTTGGTTTTCATTCGGCTTTCTGGTTCTCTGAAATCATTGACCAACTAGATCTACTGTATCCTTTTGGAGACCACCTATATTATCAAAATAATTATTAGTTTAATTTGTTGTTCATTAAAAATTTTATCTTACAAGCCAAGAAGGCGGTCTGGTGTGGGCATTTCTTCTGAGCAAATAGATTTTGGTAAAAGTGTTTCAATAACAGTATATATGTACTCTGGTTTACTCTCTGCCCCATCCTCTAAATCAGTCAAAAATTATTAGTATATAGCTCATCAATCAATATAAAATACAAAAATAATGAAAACCAACCTGTTAGATTCGGTTTTATAAAATCAAAGAAACTGTCTGGACTACGTTGATGACGCATATCCACATCACCAGATGCACGGAATATCAAACATGTTAGTTTCGATCTGCTAAAGTATCTTGATGGAAGTCTCGATATTTGGTTGTTTGTTGATTTTTTGATCCAACAGAAATTCTCGACATATTTTAGATTCCAATGTAACTCCGAAATCGAAAATATATCAGGTAAAAACTCCTTTTCGATCCATATAAATAAGAACCCTCCTGGGTGTAAGAGTTTTCCAACAGGAACTCTCGCCAACTCGTCTAGTGAAATTCCCCTCCTCTTTTCGCTTTTGTTTGTATAAAATGAGTTTTTTGTTGATAGCAACGGTGGATCCATATAAACTGCATGATGCGTAGCCTTAAACTCACTCCAATCCATATCAATTATACTAGCAACAGATTTATTAATACTGAAGTTCGTTTCCTTATTTGAACTGATGGGCAAAATATTTTTAACCCAAGAAATTGGGATAGGATTAGGTGGAATTCGAACATAAGTGGGAAGCAAAGGATTCACAGTACTGATTTTCCTTTTAACAAAAAATGTATGTCCATTTCTATCCTTTATCTGAACTTGCATATACTTGTAACGTTGAAGTATCTGTTCTCTAAGACCAAGCTTCTTCGTTTCATGTCCAGATCTGGAATACCCTTTTCTGGATCCTTTGTACTTGGATTTCCCAGAACCTCCAAACTCATCATCCCAAAAGTCATTTTCCTCCACGTTAAAGTAATCGCTAAAATAAATTATTAATAAAAATTTAGACACATTTTCAACTATTTCTGAAAGAGTTGAGCATTTATACTGAATAATTTGTGAAATTATTTAAGCTACGTATATAGCTTCTAATAGTCCATATTTATCAATATTTTACTTACTCTTCTTCATCTTCGTATTCTGAATTCCCTTGCATCTCTGCTCTCCAAATCTCAACATCATTTAAAACTTCCAAGTCCTCTTCATCCATCAATGCACCTTTTACAGTGAATGCACTAGTTCTTTTGAAAACCTCAGCAAAAAAGTCATTTGGAAGAGCTTCAGTATTTTCAACTTGATTTACAGAATCTGGATTTATATTTGGAGTAGAATTTTGTTCGGCTAATGAACTATCTGATTTGACAATTGATAAATCTTTTGGCTCTGATTCAGTAGTGGTTGATGTTTCTAAATTTTTTTCAGTTACATTTTTATCAGATTTTTTTTCCAGAAACTCTTTTTTGATCTCATCGAGCTCCTGGAATTTCTTCATGATTGCTTCAACTGATTCATCATCTTCAACATATCCAACAAAAAAGTCAGAACTAAAAATATTAATTATAAACCAATTTAGAATGCGTTTTGAAGCTTTTCAATAAGTGGTAATATCACATGTTTTGATGTGTTTCTATATATTCATAAGAACAAGTAAGTAAATGCTTTACCTGATTTCCTTTTTGGAAGTTTTCCTATCTCTTGTTTTCCTCATTATGTATTTTGATTATTTTTTTGGTGTTAGTGATAACAGAAAACAAGAATTCATGTTTACAGTTTGATTTTCATTTTCTATGCTGCAAATATGAACAGCCTATAAAAAATAATCTTTCTCGTTTCAGCTATTGGACGGAGTTGTTTACTTTTGGTTAAAATGAATCTTGAAACTTGTAGAATTACAATTTTTATGACTATAACACAATTCTTTATTCAATTAAACTTTTTTAAATCGATAATTATATAAAGCTTGGTTTAATCACAATTTTTGAATAGAACTCTCAGTGTAAAGTGGGAAGTTGACCTAAAGTAAATAGAAAATTAAAAATGGGTTTCTCAAAGAGAATCAAGAATACAGTTTTGTCGACAAAAAATATTTTTCTTGATTCTTGGAGCAGATCAAATGTGAACCTTTGTTTTTATACAAGTATGCACTTTGAGAGTAGTTGTTTTTACATTCTCAGTAATAACATTTTATTAGTTTTTGTTCTTTAAAAGGGTATGGAAATGGTGAAAGGGGATACAAAAATAGTAAGAAAGGATAATGGAATAAAGATTCCATATACTTGTACACTTTTTCCGAGATTGGCGACATGAGATGGTGATTTGGTAGTATATTAGTTTTAGTAATGAATAAAAAGGTAAAAATATAGTAGTTTGGTTATTCAAAAATCCGGGCTTTTGTGAAACCTAAAAGGCACTTCTGTTCTTGAACTCAACTCCAATAACTTTGTATATTTGCTTAATATTATCTGCTTTTCTTGTTGTGATTTCTGGTGGAGCTTTTTTGCTGATAGCTTCGTTCAGCAATCTGTGGTTGGTAGAACTTGCTTTTCTGACTTCATCTAGCTCGTTGTTCTTTATGGACATATATGCTTCGTTGGAGTCTATAGTCCAAACCTGTGGATTTTCTTCAAGATAGCTTTTCCCTTCTGCAAATTGTACTTGCCAGTGATGTATAGTTTCTGATACAGTTTCAGCTTGTGATTTTGCACGATCAATGGTTTTTATACCACAGATATTGTTACAATCTCCAATAGCAAATATTTTTGTTTGCCCAATAATTTGAAGGTATCGATTTACTCTAATAAACCCTCTTTCTTCATCCACAACCTTCATGAGATCATTGTTCAATGATTTTACAAACTCTGAATTCCCAACAGGTCCTGTACAGTCAACCTAAAATCAACAAAATATTAAGATCAAACCCTTTTTTTGAAAAAATAGAGATATTGTATATTACCTGCATATCAGAAAACACCATTTTTCCAGACTCTGTCTCAAGCCATCTTCCTTTTATGGGATATCCATAATTCTTTCCGCTCTCAATTTTGGCTTTGTCGTTTAGTATCAATTCTATACCTTCGTTCTCCAGTTTTTTTTGTATTTTGTTCCTATAACTTTCTGGATACTCCTCGTTTAAAATCATTGATTCGTCGTGAATGAGGGTGATTTTGTTTAGCAAATTTTCCTTAACGACTCTTAGTGCAAGCTCAATACCACTTGCACCCCCACCAATAATAACCAAACTTTTTGAGGTTTGTAGGTACTTGAAGTAAGTTTTTAGATTTTCTTTAGTTTCAACTGAACCCTTTCCTACAATTTCGCATGGACTTGAATATCTACTTCCTGATGCAATAACAAGGACATCATAGTAAATTGTTTTTCCATCTTGAGTTTCAACATATTCTGGGGTTATAGAAGTTGCTGTACTTTTGATAACTTCATTATGGGAATATTTGAACATATTTTTGTTTCCAATTATAAGGTGTGGTGCGAGTGTTGGATCCATAGCGGCTGCAAATGCTCCGAACTTCAAAAGAATGTTTTCATTCTGTTCTAGAATTGTTATTTTTACACCACTTCCACATTTCCTTTCAAGGTACTTTGTAAGATATATCCCACTAACTGATCCTCCCACTATCAATACTCTCAAAGCATTGCTTGCAGTTACTGAACTTACAATAGAAACATTTTCTGAAAATACACTTCCAGAGTATGCAGATTCTGACTTTCCAGGAGAATACAAACTTCTTGCACTCAAACCATCTTCATGTTTATCCCTCTTCGAACTTTTTGACTTTCCAAATATATTCACAAACCTAGACTTGTGCGATTTTTTTCCAGATTCAGTATTTGTAGTTCTAACGCTAGAGATAGTTCTTGCGCTACTAGACAAGGTTGTATCTTTGCCAGTGATTTTGGGAGGTGGGGCACATTGGTCGTCGTATTTCATTTCAAAATATACAAGATTGTTTACAGTTTCTAGAATAATAAAAGTTAATTTGGATATCACTAATATGTTCAACTTGATTACATAGTATTGGTTTTACTAATTTACCTTTTGATTATATTTTGGGTATAGTTGACGTAAAAAAGTATAAATTTTTAGTATTAAGAGAAAGGAGAAATTGGATGAAAGCTTAAAAAAGGAGTTAGTTCGCGAGTGGTTTGTAAATAAGTGTTGCTTTGATATTTATGCTCTAATTAATCCCAAAAATGAGAAAAAAATTGTGGCATTGAAATAACGCATACAATTTCATGCAAACAAATGTAATATCACATTTCCCAGCTTCATAGATTTCAAAAAAAGCAAGTGTAGAAAAATATGCATCTTATTCTCCAATGGGTTTATTTGCCACCACAAACAATTCCAATCCTTGTGATAAACAAAAAATCTATTTGGCTCATTTACTTTTTGTTGTTTCTGATTAATAATGGGGCTATCTACAAACCAATACAATCTTAAATCAGGTTCCTTAATGATGAGATAGAAAAGTATGTAAATATTTGGTAAATATACTTGCCTTCTTGTTTTGACATCCAAAAACGGTTGGTTAATAAGTTAAAGTTTTCCCACATCCGAAAACTTGATAACTCTACAAGTTTTGTCTATTGTAGTAATATAATGGTTGGTATTTTCCAGAAAAATGGTTTTATGGAGATTCAAAATGCTATACTACATCACATGATATTTGAAGTGTGTTGTGAGCTTAAATATCTGTATATGGCTAAATGACTCTAAACAGTTGCGAGTAGATATGTTGGAAGAGGCATTGGAATTATTTGGCAAAGTGATCAACATACCTACGAAGTGTTTGGATTCAGCTGAAAAAAGGTTGTTAGTGCAAATGACAGGTTGTAATTGATGGTCTTCGAGTAAAGCATATTTCAGTGCATTGTCTTTTCTTTCTACTGCATTATTATAATTCGAGTTCAAGAAATAACATTTTCTATAGAATATAGTGAATATCCAGAAATAATATTTCTAATAACACAAAAATCGAAACAACATAGTACAAACACGACAGTATAAGGTTTGATCATACTATAATGAAAGGGTTTTGGTACAAGTCTTGTCAAAATAACTTCTGCATATACATCGTATTGAGTACATATCAACAATCAACCAAAATTCAGAAATATTTTTGTACAAGGGAACAATAAAAATATATAAATATTGGGGCTCAAATGGGAAACACGCCTGGAAAGATAGAAGACAAAAACGAAAACACAAAACATCAGGAGGAAAAAGAGACGAGAACATCAGCCCAAGAGATAGAAAGGGAGTTTGAAAAGTTGGCAGAACTAAGTAACAAAGTAGAAGAACTTGAAAAAGAAATATACAATACGCATAGAGGACTATTGATGTCAAAAAATCTTCTAAAGCAAAACAAAATATCACAGAACAACATGGATAACATTCGGAGCAACATTAGGAAAATGGAGAATACAATAAGTAAAGTTGAAGAAGAATTAAAGAACGAAAGACAATGGTAAAATTTATACAAAATCTTTCAGTTTTTATAGCAATGAAAATACAAAACTAAACTTTATAACTATAGTTTAAACCAGGTCTACAGAAAAGTAGGGTCACAAAAAAAAAGTATATTTAAACCCTGGATATCCAGAAACATTCCATAAATGAGTTTTCCCTTGGCTCATAAACTCTCAAAAGCCGCAAGCCAATCAAAATCCAATTCGATTTTAGTTCAAATTGTGTTAACAAACACTTTCTAAGCTTTATTCGCATTTTGATTTTGTATTTTTCAAAGATTCCATTCTAGACTCAAACCACTTTAACAAAATGCCTGTAAGTCACATTTTGATCCCTCTTTCCTCAAACTACATCAAAATATTATAGATTAGCAGATGAGATAAATGAGAATTCAAACTACATTTTAAATCTAATTGTTTTCTACTTTTCATCTCTTATAGGCCTATCACTCAAGCTTCAACAATCTGACGAATGACGTACAGCTCATATGTGGAGTTCCTCTACTTCCACTCAAAACGAGGACGAGGGGCCCAGCTCCTTATGGTATACAAAATTAAAAATCTAAATCATTTCAACATTTTTTATTTTAATGATAGCTGATCCAAGTATGGAGTTTGATGCAGTAGATGAGGCAATTCAGTTGTTCAAACCAAATTGTTTCTTCAAGAACTTTGAGATAAAGGGCGGTGGCGATCGTTTGATGATATATGGAATTCTATACATTTCCGAATGTTTAAACACTCTCAAACAAAACATGACGGCTGCGGAGGCACAGAAGCAGTTGTATTCACTTGCAGTGTCGAATTTTTTGGTTCCTGGGGATAGCTCGTTTCCCTTGAGAACTATGTATACTGCAGCACAGAATCGTCAAGAGCATGAAACACTCCGACAATATTTACTTCAGTTTCGACAGGAAATATCTGCAAGGATTGTCCCTCTGATTTACATGGAAGACACATCTTCACCTAGCAAGTGGTGGCTCTCCTTCCAAAAAAGATACTTTATGGGAAAAGCTCTATAATCTCAATATTTTTTATATTGAATGTTTTTGAATTACAAGATCTAGATGTTTGGAGAAACCATAACTTCCATAATGTTTAGATCAAGAGTATCTTTAAATTTGTTTTTCAAATAAACGAGTTTGGGGATTTATTCCATATTATGGTACAGTACCAAATTATAAATAAGAAATTATGTTAACAGAAACGAATAAATTAAGAAAACAGTTCCAAGAAGTCAGAAGGTAACAACAGATGAAGCTTTGGTAGAATTATCTTCAAAACGGTAGTGAGTGTGGCAGGAGCAACACTTGCAACCCTGCAAACATCTTTCTGAGTACAATCAACAGGAATTGAATACTTCATGTTGGTTAGACTTGTGTTGGTAGTGGTTTCTGGTTCTAAATAGTAATAATCAGATGAGGAAACACCAGGTAATATAGGGATTCCCAAAGTATTGACCATTGTATCTTCGGGAATAATAAAATCGATTTTAGCAAGAGCATCGAATTGGCGCGTGGACCAGATTACTACCCAAATACAAGCTGCACTGACACCAATAGGACACTTTCCAGAAACAAGATTTAGTTCGTCAATGGAATAGTAAATCTTAATAGCAGCTTTACAAACAAATGCGGGCATTTCCAGCAGTTTGCACCAACGTCTTACAAACTCTTCCGGTTTTGCAGAACTGGCTTTGGTCATTTCTGGCTCCAATACCTTTTTCATCAATTTGTAATACATTCCGATATCTCTTTTTGAAACCTTGCACGCATTACATATTTCAGCAAAAGTACGTGGATATCCACGATTCCTACATATTATAAACAGTAGTGATGCTATAATGGATGTACGCTTCCTAAACGGCCGGCGGCTTTGAACCATTTTATTTAACTTGACTTTGTCATATAGATTAACAGCTTCATCAAATGCATCTTCAGGAATGTGTAAGGATTTCCAATTTATATCTTCTAAAGAATCGTCTTTTCTAACAGAATCATCTTGTGTAAGTTTTTCAACTTCATTTTCCTCTTCAGACTGTTTTTCTGGGGTTGATTCTGGCGAGCTTTTCAAATCGCCAACAATGGATGCAGCTTCAGCAAGAGTGTCCAATAGGAGGTAATCTGTATGTGTCTTTGAAGAATGAAGTTGTTCGGGAAGATCTATCTTTGCAGGAATGACAGGATTGAAGTTGTTGTTTTCAGAATCAAAAGATTCAGAGACTTTAGGCGAAGTTTCGGATAAAACAAGAGCTGGAATACTGTATTCTTTATGCTGAGGAGAATCAAATGATATCAAATTATTTACAGACATTACGTTTTTAGTGTCTGTATTTCTGCTCGAGCTACTAGATTGTAAGCTAGGTAATTTACGTAAATGATTATCCAAAAAACTATCCTTTCTAAGAGCTTCAAGATCATATAAGGGTGGGTTGTTAGTAAAAGAGTCATTGAAACTGAAATGATTGTATTGAGAATCTTTTAAATGTGAGCTTTGCTCGTTGGGTTTGCTTTTTTTAAAATTTGGATAGCATTGAGGAAAAGAAGGAGTTTGAAAATTGTCAATAGGAGAACATTTGTCTGGTTCTATTGTGCCAGAATTCCCAATGTAATCTCTACTATGGAAGCCTATAGCTGTTGGAAGTAATAAAGGAGCTTGTTCAGTGAAAATCTCTATTTTATCTTGGTTATTTGTATTCTTTTTAAAACGATAGTTTGAATGAAAAGAATTGTACGAATAGGAGTTCTTGTTTCTTGTAGAAGTTGTGTGTTCTCTATATTCATGCAAGAACTTGCTGGGATAAAAATCATGATATAGTTGATTGTCGTTTGATTCATACCTGTCTTTTCTTTTATTAGAATTGAAAAGTGGCTGATCAGCGACAGTGTGTAGTTTTTGAAAATTATTGGGCGGGCCCCAACCAGTTTCTTGCTTCCACATGTCAGGTTCAACACCTTCTTTTTCGTTAAAGAGTAATCTTCGAACGCTAAAATTTTCAGAGAGGGAGTTCTGAGAGTTATGAAAAGCATTGTATTCATTTAGATGAGGTGGATGGTTTTTATAAATAATGTTTTTTGTGTCATTTTTGTAGCTGTTTGTGGGCTGGGAGAAACCTTGAGGTATTTGAAATGTATCTGGAGAGTAGTTTTTGGGAATTGAGAAAGATTCAGGAGAGTACATTGTATTGAATGATTTGTTGAGTGGGGTAGTATATGGGTTATGGATGATGTTATAGTCAACTGGAGGTTTGTCTTTGCGATTGGCCTTGGGGGAATTAGTAGATTCTTTGAGTTTCTGGGGAGAAAAACTGTGATTTTGGAGGAAAGAACCTGGGTTTTCCATTTGAAGTGATTAAAGTGAAAGAAAAAGAGGAAAACAACTTGTATTTTGAAATATGAAACCAAAAATCAAATCTATGGGAAAGTTAAACCAGTCAAAGACTTGCCAAAATGTTGTCTTGACTAAATTGCGATTGGCTGTTTACTCTGTCATTAAATTTGCCAATTAGATTTTGATAGAGTAAATCTGGGTATTTATAGCCACTCACCTGATTATTTCAAGTTTTTTGGTAACACACAATTAGTTCGCCAATAACAACAAATAGAATAAAAATATTTATAGCCAATAAATTAATCATGTTTTTAACCAATAACTGTGAGCTAGAATAGAAATTTCACGTGACACTGAAACATTTATACATTAGAGCAAAACCAATCAATTTCGCCATCAAAAGTTTCACATCTTGTTCCTCTTAAGCTTTGAATTTTGACGAAACAAGTAGGAAATCTAGTCTAAATTGGCACTTTTCAACAGTTCAAAGTTTTAATTTAATCTAATTCAAAAAATGGACTCAATCACCCAAACTGCAAGAAAATTAGATCTTAGCCAGCTTCTCATTGCTCACACTGTAATTTCACCCTACACTTTTTCCATCCATCTGACTGATTAATCCTCTTTGTTTATAATAGGGACTAGCTGTCCTTGGTGGCCTTAGCTCTGCTCCAGCTTACAATTTGCCTATATTTCTTTTTGGCTTAATAATCACTAGTGACTCTGCCTTCAAACCAAAACTCTTCAAGCAGGTTTGTTTTAAAATCCATCTAATCATTTCTCCTAATCATCAACTTCAATAATTAAACATATCTAGCTTGCTGCCTTGATAGCCTTTACTTTTATTCTTGACTTGATGTGGATAATTTTCGCTGATACTTCCTTCGTTGGTTTTTTGTAAGTTTTGTTTTTCTCTTTACAATTTTTTCTAATCATTTTCAATTAATAGATTAATCCTCCTTGGCGTCATACTAAAGGTATTTATACATCATTCCTACCCTTTTTTAAAAAATTTTATTAACAAATAACTAAAATCATTTTAACTTAGCCTTTCACAGTTGCTACAACCATTCAATCCCTCAAGAGCGAAGGGCTCGACTCCAATGGAATTAGTTTTCGTAAGACTTTTATTTTTTATTTAAACTTTATTAAAAAGTATATTCTTTCCAATTTTACTAATAATCACTGCTAACACACAGATAATGATGAAATGTATGAGCATCTTGATGAAGGAGACGCAACACCAATTGAAATAGACCAAAACTTCATGCGTAGTTAATTAGTATCAATATTTCTCTAGGTTCTCTTGAATTTTTATTCGTATTTATCAACTAAAAGTATCAACTAAAAGTATTAACTACAAGATTACTATTATTTAAAATTTTCAACTATAGTCCAGTATGAAAACTACAATGTTTTTTTCTCAGTTATTCCCTCTTATCCTTTGAAACACAAAGACATTATATATACCTAAAAATCAAATGATTAAAATCTCTACAATCGAATCCAAAATGTCTTAAACACAGTTGAACTTATTTCAGATATATAACTTTTAACATATAAATCGCAAAACCCGATTTCTTTTGTTTTAATTTATCAGCATTGAATATATTTATAATTTGATTTTGTTACCTGCCGCCTCCCACTCATCATCTGATGGCCCATTTCCATTCTCATCTATTACTTTCATCCTACGCATCAAGGCTTTGTTGCTAGGAAAGGATATATTCTGTGCATAATAATCATGAAAGCTCGAATTGACCAAAAGCTCCAAATTATATTCCAAAGCTAGCTTTTGTAATGTAGGAAAATGTATCAGGTATTCTGGACAGTCTTCAATTGCATCTTCAAGTGTAAACCAATATCCTCTTCCAAATACTTTTTTACTATATTTCTCTTCAAATCTTACGTGATACACAGAGTTTCCAAATTCTTTCCCTGGTACGCTATGAAGCTTCTTCCTATTTAATAGCAAGAATATTTTCAAAAGGTTAGTTTGATTAAAGCCATTCCTAGAAGAAATATTATATTATTCAAAATAGTTACGTTAGCCAGTATGAGTTTGTTGTGGTTCCTATGAAATATCCACCAATTTCCAGGTGGTCAGATACATTTTTCAGTGCTTGTCTTGCTTTCTGTTCCGTTTCAAAAGCATAATGAAAACAAAATTGCATACTAACTACATTCGCCAAAAAGTCGTAAGGTTGAATAACCTGGCTTATCGGATTCTAGAACAAAGTATAATTTTAAAGTAAATAAAATGGCTTTGAATAAATGTTTGGGTACAAAATAAGTAAAAAAGTTACACTGAAGCAATCCAGAGTATAGAATCTTGCGGAAAAACTTTTGTTTCTGAGAGAATTGTATCTGTTTGTTGCCTCTTCTATTGAATTTTCTGCAATATCTACTCCAACAAGCTCGCTGATTGAATGTTTAGCCAACTTAAGAAGATCCCCTCCTTTCCCACATCCAAGATCCAGAAATTTATCACCAGGACGTGTATAGTTTGCCAAAAGAATTGATTTGATCCAATTGTTAAAGCTCTTTAAGCGTATAATAACAGAACCCTTTCTTTTATCTACATCTACATTTGGTCTGTTGTTATAATGTTGCGCTACAATGCTACTAATATTTTTGTCAATTTCAGGACTCATATCGTAAATGTGTGTATTTTTCAAAAGGGATATTCTAGTTTGTTGAAATTGCTATAATAATAAATGTGATGAATACTTAAAAGTTCGAAATCTAATTAAGAACAATATGCAGTCGCTTTGAGATTTTTCTATTTCTACAGTTTTGCTTCTGTAGCGTGATTCGCCAACAATGTTATCCCGTTCCAGCCAATAAAATTTCCATTTTGAATTAATTGTATATCGCAAATATTTTCAAATCTGTTTGATCAAAACAAATTCAGTTACTCTTTATTCCATTCTTTAAAGATTTTTACTTTTATTCTTGATCTGAGTTCTTGGAATGGATATTGTTCTTGAAAACTCACTACAAAGCAATGTCAGCTATAACGCTGAAATCAACAATACCTCACTTATCCCTCAAGAAAATGTTACTATTCCCACAATCATCTACCCCCCACCAGACATCAAAAGTATTTTTCTCTTTAAAACATTCTTATTCACTATTCCCCAAAAAATCACTTTTAACCATTTTCATGTAAATTTATGTATCTATAGGCATTGTTGACAAAACTGCTGAATATGTCTCACAAAGTGGTCCTGTTTTAGAACAACGTGTAAGAGAAACAGAAAGCAACAACCCTAAATTTTCTTTTTT
>MBFT01000830.1:1501-30082 GCA_003086725.1 Furculomyces boomerangus | reverse complement strand
TCAGGAACACGAGTTCCGTTTTTGCTATAATAACCAGCGTTATTCCCATTAGAAGTATCCGATAAAGTAAAATACTTTTTGTCATCCATTACAAGTTTTTTTTGAATCAAAATATTTTTTTCTCAAAATTCTATTATTCTTTTGTATTTTTGCTAACTGACTTTCCCCATAATTTGGTGTTTTAATACACTTCTTGTATGTTACACCTTCTTGGTTTGCTATTCTTTTATTTGAAGATTTGGAAGTTCCCAATTTTAATCCAACCTTTCATGAGGATTTTCCAGTTGAACTGGTCAAATTTTTCATTATTTTTTTTCTTTTGGGCTTTAAAATGCTTCTGGGACGTCCAGTTTTTTTAGCTTCAAGTAAAGGCACTCCTCTCTCACATTCACTAATAGTTCTATATATTGAGGTTTTTGAATAATCCAACTGTAGAAACAAATTAACTATTTCGGACTTTGTAAGATGTCCAACAGCTTTATAAATTGCCTTTTTCATTTCTAGGTTATATTTCATAGTATAAAGTTATATTTATAATGAACAAACAAGTAAAGTAAGGTAGTGTACTGCTATATATAAACATAAGATCTAGACCATATAATATAATATTGATAAAAATATTTGATCTTCAAGTTAGTCCCAATACTTATGGGACACCCGTTAGGTTTGTTTTTTTTTACAATTCAGTACTCTATATATATGAGGAAAAAAATTTTACGATTTAAAATGGTTTAATATATATTTTTTAGAAAATTGCCCGATTTTAGATCAAATATGTCTTTTTATTGTATACTTTTAACCATTTTAAGTTGATACAAAACGAGTCAAAAAACAATATAAAAATCTCAGCAATGATAATTTATAAAAAATAAAAACCCTGGGGCAAAATCATCAGAATTGCTTAGATCAAAAAATTAAAAAGCAACCTTATTTAGAAAACAAGTTAAATGGTAAAATAAGATTTTTTGGAATTAACATTTTTGGAAAGATTCGTAAACTAAAAAGATATTCTATAAAGATTGTCAAAGATAAGGAAGACTAAAATAAGTTATTCAAACGAGATTTGTATTTTGTTGTTAAATAATATTTTATTGGTTAATTCAATTTTCCAGATTAGTAATAAAATAAAATTAATATAAAACCGTTGGTACTCGTCCATTTACTTCTTGTCATATATTTTTTGGTACTCTCCTGGGATTGTGGGTAAAAAAATAATAATAACCTTGCTCTTAAAATATATTTTAGCCTTCCTTATAGTTGGCTATCTTTTATTACACTTTGCAGCGGTTCATATTATGTTTTGCCAGATATAAGATCTTTTTTGTCACATTTTTACTTGTAGCCCTTGTCAATTTATAATGATTAGATAAATTTCCTGGATATACCAGCTTCCCAAACTAATTATATCATCAGTACTAATTCCAAAAGTAACTGACAGTGTGGCTCCCAATCCTTTTCCCTGTATTATTTTAGATTTAGATTTTGGATTTATAATCTTCATTACTTCTTCAATATGATTACTTATAGTATCAGTTGTTACTTGCATTGAAAAATTTGTTAGATTTCTTACAAGATAATTTATTTTAATATCTTTCCTATGGGATATTCATGTATAAATGGTGAGTTAGCAATCTTTAACTTGTATTGATTGTAGGTGTTAATTGGACAAAAAATTCTATTTTTATGCGAGAAAATTTCAACGAGTTTGTTTATTAAAAAACCTTGTCTATGTTCTTTAGGAGCTACTACCGTTAGCTTTAATTTATTTTTGTAATTCTTGTTTGCAAATAATCTATAAAATGAATGTCTCCAATTCTCATAAGTCCACATACTGTAAGCATCCAGCACAACTTACAGGTTAGCTTATTGTCTAGTTTTCTATTATCTCCTCATTGTATAAAAATATTTAATATAGGCCGTATGTTAATTCTACATTTTTAACATGTCTGATATATAAAATTTTGACTGAAGATGTGTATTCCTTAATAGTTTTATTATTAGCTAAATCCTTTGAATTATTGAAAAGTTGATAATTATTGATTTATAATGGACTGTTGTTAGAACCTTTAATCCTTTATTTTCAATCCTGTAGTCTAAATAATTTACTATATTCATTACTGGTATAATTTTCTCATCTTTGTTTTTTGATTTCCAATCCAGGAATTTTTCTTGAATTCTATAATAAGATTTTTGTCTCGTTATTTGATGAATTATTTAAAATAAAGTAAATAACACTATTACTGAATCCATTCTTCAAAAGCTTTAGCCTTTTTTTTGATGGCTAGCAAGTTCCATGCTTTGTTTTTTTTCTGAATATATATTTATACTCTTTCCTTGTTCACTTTTTAGTTTTATACGTAATAAATTGCCATTAATTCCTTGTATTTTGTTCCTTTTTAATCTTTTTTGATCATGTTCCTGGATAATTCTTTGAACTTTTGTCCCCAAAATCAGAGGACCAGACATTTTAGCTTTCTTATTGCTCATTTATTTGTTTAAGGTAACTAGATTAAAATTTACTATTTGAAAATTAATAATAATAAGTCAAGGGAAAAATCCAGGAATATCCTTTTTTTCCTCTGCTTTGTTTTTTATACTTTTTGGAGCTTTTGTTTGCTTATTAAGCTTTTCACCGACCAACTCTAGGAGTTTTTTTTCCAACACACTCGAGGAAACTTGCTAATTGGCGACAGAACCAATTTCTACCTCCAACCGTAGTCCAAAAAATCGTAAAAATTTCCTTTTTGTTAAACTTGAGTTAAATTAGTGAAGTATTACTTAATTAATGTATAAATAAAAGAATATTTCACTAGACCTTTTCCTCAGGATGGAAAAAGATCAAGCTTATATACAAAAAATGAAATACTAACAAAGATAAGCAAAACTTATTTACTATGTTCTCCAACTTTGTATTGTTTAGTTTAATAATAGCTTTGATGTTTCATGATAATGCTAACAATAGCACATGACGTTTAATAATAACATTATTGTTTTATAAAAATAACTTGTTTGTTTTATAATAATATTGTTTGTTTTATAATAGTGACAAGAATTTTTATGAAACATTTGTAATAGTACCAACAATAGCACTTGGATTCAGTATTGATAACATTTTTTTAGATTAATTGTCTAACAACTATTGTGGTTCATAACACAAATAGCCTCAACAAACAACAATTCTTTAAACAAATCTTATTTCTGTATATTCAAATTCTCTGCAATACATTCAACCATTGTATTTTCTTTAATATCTTCTAAAAGTATTACTTTGGTAAAGATAGAATCTTTTAATTGCCCTCAAATTTAAAACATTGCCTTCTTTTTGAGAATAGCTTGCTTTCCAAATTATTAAGATATTTTTAAGATAGCTAAATAAGAATAAATTTATAAAAAACTAAACATCAATATAAAAAATTACAGAAAAAACACAAAAACAGCCATTGATAAAGAAATAGAAGGCTTCAAGATAATGCTGGAGGCAATTGAGATAAACCATATGGAAGATCCACAAGCAACACTTAAAAAGATTTTGAAACTTATGAAGGGTCAGATAATGATGCTGAGGGTGAAAAATTTGACTACTATTCAGGTAAAATAGATTACTTTTATGACTTTACAGATAATGAATCAAGAATCTTCAAACAACAGAAAAGTATTATGGTAAAGATGGAACTGAATGGAACTCTAACCCAGAAAGAAAAGAAAAAACTCGAGCAATTAATATCACTAGAACAAAAATGTCCAAAGTAAACATTGAATCAGGAAACCACATTGAAGATCCAGTAGATACGTTTAATTTGTATTTCAATAATAGTTTGTATGGGCTTATACTCAAATGGATTAATGACGAGGCTCAAAGAACAATTGGTCAAGGACCGAGCGTTAAAAAACCATGGAAGGATTTGGATTTAATTGAAATGAAAGCTTATATTGGTCTCTTAGTAATTATGGGTGTTTGCAAGGACTCAAAGATAAATACCTCAGATTTTTGATCTTTTTTGTATTGCCAACCACTATTTTGAGCCACTATGGGAAAAAACCGATTTTTTGAAATTTCTAGATTTCTTATGTTTGACAATAAATCTACGAGAACCTCTCGTTTGAAAAACAACAAACTTGCACCAATAAGAGAACTTTGGAATACTGTTAGCATAAATCTCCGCATTATTTACTCATCAGGCAAAAACATTACTGTTGATGAACAGCTTGTACCATTCAGAGGAAGGTGTAACTTCAAGCAATATATTCCTAGTAAGCCTGACAGTTATGGACTTAAGATTTATGGGCTTGCGATAGTGAAACAAGCTATCCTCTTGTTGGGATCCCATATCTTGGAAAAGGAGGAAAAAACAGAGCTGTAGACTTGGGGAAAAACGTTGTTGAAAAAATCACAGAAGCTTACACAGATACGAGCAGAAATATAACTATTGACAACGTTTTTACAAGTTATGAGCTTGCAAACAGTTTAAGACTAAGAGGATTATCAGTTGTTGAAAAATTGAGAAAAAATAAGAAATGTATTTCCAAGGAGTATCTTTCTTCAAGAAACAGAGCTGTAGAGTCTAACATTTTTGGGTTTAAAAAAATTCCACCTTGGTATCATATGTTACAAAGCCAAAAAATGCTGTTTTACTGTTATCAAACATGAACAATGATAATTTTGTAGATAAATATAAAAAAAACAAACCAGAAATTGTTTTGTTTTACAACTCAACAAAAGGGGGCGTTGATACCTTGAACTGAATGGCACATGTATATATCACCAGGCATAAAACATGTAGGTGGTCAATTACATTTTTTCAAAACATTATTGATGTTTGCGGCTTAGCATTCTATATCATTTGGAACAAACTATACCCCGACTGGGAAATAAAAAACAGAACTTCAAAAAAAAAAAGCTATTTTTGAGAGAAGTTGCTATTAAACTTGTACATCCACAGATTTTAAGACAATCCAAAAAGGGTTTAACAGATGATCACATCAAAGCACAAAATTTTATGACCCTCCAAAGACTATCAAATGTTAATCCAAAAGAAGCTTCTAAAAAACGAAAGAGATGCGGGGTCTGCCCATCTAAAAATTCAAGACTTACCAATCAATGTTGTGATGTATGCAAAAGAAATATTTGTAACGAACATTCAATCAAGAAAGTTATATGTAATAATTGCAACATTACTTCAGATTCGGAATCTGATTAACTTTGAATGTGTTTTGTTTTTCCTCAATAAGGAAAATATGTGAAAGTTTAATACCGAGATATTTTTTGATTGGTTTTAATCTTGTTGAAACTAGGATTATTAAACTACAAAGAAATATCACAAAGAAAAACAGTAATTAGAAAGAAAAACAATGATTAGAAAGGAAAAAACTAGTTATCCAATATTTATGTATAACTTTACAAGAGATATAAAACCTAAAGGGAAAGAACAGGATCAGCATCGTCAACTCGGAAGAACACATCGTATAATCGTAACCTCGTCTCATTCGTACTTCGGCTGCACGATAATTAACATTTTTTACCTGATTTTTGTATTCAGAATATAATTTTTAGTTATTTTTTTCAAACAACAAAAACACACAAACAACAAAAACCCAAAACCGTATTAACATTTTTTATCATGTCCGGCCAGAACCTTCAACAAATATTATCTGCTAATTATTCTTCAATGCAGTTTTTTTCTTTATTTAAAGATTTTTTTTATACATTGACGGACAGGAAGTAATATTTTTTTTCTAATTTTATTTACTTCATATTTAATATTATAAAAGGTTATGTTTACTATATTATTACAATAAAAATGATATAATATCATTGAGTTTTTTCGGGCTGTGGTTACTGTTTTTTGAAATGGCAGTTTATTGAAAAGATTTAAAGGGTTATATTAATAAGAAGTTTAAGAAACTGATCTCAAGAGTTTTAAAGTTATGAATTCAAGATTTAGGGATTAGAAAAGTAAAAACTAAAGGCTGTGTCTTTTTGACACACTTTGGGTGCATGTGTTGGTTTTTTTTCCGGAAAGATAAGGGTTAAATAACATACCACATTTTTTGTTTTAGTATGAGATCCTAAAATTAGTTTTGATAATCGGCTCATGAATGTAGGGTTTGCAACAAATAGATTTGATTGAGTAATCATTTTTTTTATTCATTTGTTAACAGCCTAAACTCTATTGGAACATCAAATTTCATATCAGTTGGACATATGCCCATCAAATTCAAAAATACTGTTCCGTCTACTAGTGTCCAAGGAGATTCAATATTTTTGCTGTATTTGGATGTGTTGTATAAAAATTGGATATCGGGAATTTTTTGTACTTTTTATTCCTACGAGGTTTTTGCATTAGAAAAGTCAAATGCACTAGACAGTTTTTGTTTTATCTATTATATTATTACTAATTTTGTTGCATATATTTTACAAATCTTAACGGACATAGGATAAAGCACTCAAGTAGTGATTGACTACAAAGTATTCAGATAGAAAATTACAAAGAAGAAAAGCTATTGAGTAAAAAAATAGTGAACTCAAAGAACAAATACAAAGCTAAATTGATGGGATCAAGATTAAGAAAACAACATAAACAAGCCAAAATTTTTCAGCATTGGAAAGGGATTTTTTTCTTTTGTATCAAAATTTTCAGACTAAAACTCGCACAATAAACTTTATAAATATTGAGAAAAGTCTAGTACTGTATGTTTGAATAAACATATAAAACAGATGTAAAGCTTTGTTGAAATTGTGTAGCAAATCTATCTGTTTTTCTGCGCATTCTGCAATTATATTCTTTGCAGAAACTACTCTTCCCGGATGCATATATCTTTCCTTTATTCTTACCATTTCGGTTTGGTAGAGAACAATTTTTATTATGTTATGCATTTGATTTAATACATAGTTTAATATATGTATTTCCATATTTATAGCCATTCTAAGAGTATCTTCATATTTTTCATGTACTTCTTTGATTTTTTCAAAGTCCACTGGATTTGGAATTACAATGCTATTTCTATACTTGTTTAGATTGTCAACAAGACTTATGAGTTGACAATTATCTTCATCAGGGTTATAAATTTTTGTAATCCATCTTCTTCGTGCAAAAAGGTTTACTTTGCCATGAAGATAATGTTTTTACTAATTCCTTGTGCTTTTCTTTTGGGTGTTGATCAACATGCATATTATTTGAAATTTAATTCCATAATACCAATTCTGGATGATCTTCTTTACATTTCCCACCATATTCCCACATAAAATCATTTTTTGGAAGGTTTACAACAATATCTCGATCTTGAATAGTGGGAAAATTGCCTGTAAATGACATATTGCCTCTGTCAAAAATGTAAAACGCCCAAAAAACTCTCCTTCTGAATTCAAGTTCTTCTTCAGTATATTTCATTCTTACTACTATTCTTGGGAGGTCAAGTTGATATATTTTTGATATTCTGACTGATCTATAATATTATAATGTAAATATAAATCTTTAAGGGATAATTTATTTAAACTTACGAAGATGCCAGCCCTATTTATAAAATTGTTGGAAAATAGTTATTATATAGATTAAATAATAAATCCAACAGTTTAAATGATATCAAACTACACAGTGTTTCATAAACTATAATTTCCATTTTGATACCACGATGTGCTAAAACTACTACACATGTCCATAGATAGAATGGGTTTCTGACATCCACTTCTTTTTTCAGCTGTTCCAATGATTCTTTTGCATACATAAACTCAAGATTTTTATCTTCAAAAGTTCTATCACTAATACATGATCTGTTTCCCAGAGCAAGTATGGAAAAGTAGAAATAGTCATGATATTGTTTGTTTTTCATCCTGTAATAAAATTCTGGTATTCTGGTAGGCATCACAGTTGAAGGAAAGGATGCTGGGAGAGAAAAAACTATTTTTTCTATGTTTATTTACTATTAGAGGGATTTCCTTTTCATCTATAAAAGAGTTGTAGTGGTGCTAATGTTTAAAAAGTTAAAAGTAGTAATATATTACTTATTTTTGATTTCTTAAAGTTTTTTTGATCACTGATTTTTCCCTCCATTTTTAGTTTGAGGAAAGTTTGATTCAAAAAGACAATGTGGAAAAGAGTTTGATTTATACAAGAAATTCTATATCAAGTTTGTATAGCATTTTTTAAAATTATCGGATTTTAGTGGAAATTTATTCTTTAGGGCCAAACTGATGTTTAACTAAGAAAAATATACTGCCTGAGCTTTAAATCACAATTTCCAAGCAACTTTATCATAAAAAGCATAACATATTAATATTTCACATTCTAGCTAAGACTACCTATTGAAAATAGCATTCCTTATTATTTCGCTGGGGTCGGTATAATTTACCAATAAAACTCTCATATCAATATTGGTAAAAGAGTGCTAGTAATTCCTGAAATTGTTGTTAATAAAACCTAATGTTTATAAACACACATGCAGATAGTCGGAACAACTAAACAACACTATAGCAAAAGATTATTGCAGGATGTAATAGTATGTAATTCAAAAAAAGAAAAGTTATTAAAGTTTATTGCGCCACAGATTCCTCTTGACAGTAGCAGGTATTTTTTCACATTTATATTTCCAACTCGCTCTTTTCAGAAAATGTTTATCCTGCCTCTATCACCTCAAATGATAACTTCAGTTTTTTTTTTTCAAGGTTTTAGAAATAGACTATATATTCCATTTCAATTTTAAACTAAAAGGTTAAACGATATCGAGATATAGATATCCAGTTTTATTTCAAGATTTTTATAAACTACGGTTTAATGCAAAATCTTTGAAAACATTTAATATAAAGATTATTTTTGTTGGATAAAAAGTTTTTATTTGGGTGTTAATACGTTTTAAAGAGTCTATTAAATGTGAAATTTTTTTTCTAATTTCTTGGTTTTATTCCTATCCACGTCGACCGGATTTACATCCGCACTTCTGATCACTATGTCCTTTGATATACTTTACTGATCTAAAATTGGTTCCATAATCAGCTATGTTATCCCCTGGCTCATATGCATCTTTCAAGGATCTTTCTTTTCTTTTGCCGTCACAGTTTGGTCCGGTATACATAATAACTTTATCAGCAGGATCTCCATTGAACTTTGCAGAACTAAATGTACCAACATTTACACATCTGTCTGGTGAAACATTGAGGGTTTTCTTGCATCCTTGGTAGAAAGGTTTGGTAAAGAATTCAAAATTGTTGGCAAGGACGGTTGACAATCCAAATGTGAGCAAGAGACTGAATGATTTCATTTTTAGATACTTTTGTTTTCTAGTGTTGTTGTTTAGGTGAAATGCAAGTTGTTGTTTGATACTTTTTTTTTTTTTGAAAGCAAGGGTTTATATACTTTTTTTGTTTACAATCATAAATAACAAAAAGTATTCTAGAATGACTATCAGTGTATCAGATCTTAATGGTATAGTTGATCTAGAAAAAATAGCACATTAGAACGAAAAGCAAAAAATCACCTGTAAATAGATTTCCAAAAACTGACAAACAAAGTTAGCTCAAAAATGACCAATTCAAAAACTGATTTTGATACAACCAAAATTCTTCTTAAGAACCAAAAGTCTATATTACTCTGCCCCACAATGATAGTCTGATTTGATACTTTTTTGAGGGTTATCACTAATGAACAGCCAAAATCGATTTTGAAAAATTCATGATATACCACTAGCCATACTTTTTACTCCACAATTACCAAAGTTACAACTTTTTTAAAATAACAATAAAGTTTCAAAGTTGATTTTTAAAGATTTTTTTGAAAATCCTTTTCAATGATAAATACCCTAGATTTAAGCTCTGTTTTTTTCTCATTGAAGGATACTTATTAAAAATGGGAATGTCATTTTTCAACAAATAATATTAGCCAAATTCTTGTATAAAACGAGACAGTCATTTTGGGATAAAAAAATGAGGTAAATCAAACTATCATTATGGGACATAGTATCTAAAAACAAATGTCAGTGCTATTAAGTGTTTAATTAAAAGCAACCTGATATGCAAATCCCAATAACTTGGAATGTTCCATGCATGTTTTGTATTTGTCTAATATTCTTAACACTTTAGATATTGCACTTCACTGAATTAGTCCATGATCTAGTTCATAGTTTTCGTCGCATCCAAAAGCATAAAATTTAATTTCCTTTTTGAAGAGCAAAGCACAAGCAACTAATCAGTGCTGATAATATTTATTCGATAGTCAAATATGAAAGGTTAAGATCAAAATAAGTGTTTTAAATTTACAAGGAATTTCCAATAGAAAAAGTGAAAGTTGAAGATGTTGTAGTGGGAGAAAATGTCCAAAGGATGTAGTTTAAATCATAGTACAAATTAGTTTGAAACACGTAAGAATATTATTCTATACCCTTTCTACGACCTCTGAATCGTACATTTTCCAATTTCTCATCTTATAAAATTTGGGAACCCAGTGGATATAGTATTTTCGGTTGCGTTAGACAAAGTTTTTTATCTGAAATATTCCAAGTGATGTTTATAGATTCTGTGTCATTTTTATGAACAGCTTTTTTTTGGGATTTTGTGTCGTATCAAAAAAAAATTTTAGATTTCTGAGGATTCAATATAGTTCAATCTGGAAGAATGTGGTTCAATATGGTTCAATATGATTCGATATGTTTAATATTCACTCAAGTCCCCATTTTGAACGCAGTTTCTTAATCTCATTTAGTTGCTTTTGAACTTGAAGTGACGGAAACCCCAATAAAAACGTCTAAAAAAAATTTCCATTTGACCCAATTGTAGAAATAAAATAGAACTTTAGTCAATATATATAGGGAGATCATATTTTACTCTTTCTTTTTGATAGTATATTTTTTTTAGATTTTGGCACATTGTAAAACTAAATGTATGTAAAGAGAAAACTGATTATTGAGGGTTCATTACTTTTATTCTCCAGATTTTAAAATTTCAGAGCTTTGATAAATTACCAAATTTTTCGTCATTTGTATCGGTTCTTGTGTTTCCTTTGAAATTCAATAATTTTGGGTATTCAAGATTGAATTTGAAACTGCTTATAGCATCATTTTCAATTATTTTCACTCTAAACAGATTTTCTTGTGTATAAGAACCTATACAATTTCCATTCTCTGTATAAAACCTTCCCTTGATAAGTTGTCTATTCCCCGAAAGCGCTGGGCTTTCAGCTTCAAACAGAATCCATTTATTAACATCCACACTACCATGGAACCAAACACTATGACTGATAGTGGCTATCATATATGGATAGTTCTTTTTATAGTTGTACCCCCATAGTAACGGACCAGTAATAACAAATGGTGACCAGAAATCGCTTATAAAAGCCAAAAATAATGTGTGTAGCTGAGGACTACATCCTTTTAGGTCTCTATTAACTCTAAACCATCTAAGGTTATAAGGAGGTCCTATAATATTTCTATTTGCACTGTTTGTGATATTCTTGTCATCTT
This sequence comes from Furculomyces boomerangus, assembly GCA_003086725.1. Lineage (NCBI taxonomy): Eukaryota > Fungi > Kickxellomycota > Harpellomycetes > Harpellales > Harpellaceae > Furculomyces > Furculomyces boomerangus. The sequence continues at coordinate 18,637 of MBFT01000830.1, read as the reverse complement.
TTTCTTTGTATGCATCAGCTCTGTCTAGTATAAACGCTTCCAGATCCTTTTCCAAACTAGAATCCTTATGTGTCGCTGATCTTACTAGCAACTGTGTTTCGTCAAATATGTTCAAGTTCGAGTTTGTAGAAACTTCTTCAAATCCAGGTATGGTAGAGTTTTTGTGATCGTAAATTTCATAGTGTTTGTATTCTGGTGGATAAACATCTGGCATCTTGTACTATATAAACCAAAAAAATATACCATTAGAAAACGTAAATTATTTGAAATATTCTTATTGTTTGATTTAAATTGTTTATAAAAACAACACTTGGACATATTCAAACTGTACTTAATTTTGTAGTTTCTAGGTATAAAAATGGATAATATAATACAAAAAAATTACCTGGATGTTAGCTGGACGTGATTCTGGTTTTTGGAAGCTACAAGTGAGTGAGAATATGGTATTGCCATCTTGTTTAGCAAGAACTGATCGGGAAGCAAAGGACCGACCATCACGGAGTCTTTTTACATGAAAATATAATGGAGTATCATACTTTCCTGCAAGTAGAAAGTACATATGCATGGAGTGTATTTCATATGAACAATCTACTGTTAGCATAGCCGATGCTAGTGCTTGGGATAAAACCTGACCGCCTAATAAATTGGAATATAATTTACTATGAAATATTCTAGGATAAATTATTTATATTTTTTAAAGTACCATACCATAAATTCCTCTTTTGCCTCCAAAAAACCATACTTTCATACTTTGAAAAGTATCCCTTTCGACTTCTAAAAATATTCAATCAAGACTGTAAAGTTTATTGATATTTGTTTTCATTTTTCCTACCTTTTATATAAAAGTATTTAGCTATTTCTTTTTCAAGCTTCTCCATTTTATAAATCTCAACTCCAGTATACGTTTTTTAGAAAGTAAAAATGAAATCAGTTTGCTAAAGCTTTTTCAACTTTTTATCAACAATGTTTCATAAACTCCCTTTTTTTAATCAAAAAAATGTTTGCTCAGGTATCAAAAACACTCCTAGTTTTTTCGGTTTTTGAAGCTCAAGCTTTTATTTTATATCCTTCAGTTTTAGCTTTAAAAACTAGAACACCACATTATTTAAGTTGATTTATAAAAAAATTCAAATATAAAAAGAAACACGACGGCAGGAAAATCATAGAATGGAAAAAGTGAAATCGGATATCAAAGAGTACTTTTTTGTTGAAGGTTTGTGAACATGGAAAAGTTTTGGAATGTGTTCCATTTTAAATGATTTCATTTTATAGAGGTTAGCAAGGATCTATTTGTTTCAACTTACTCTTGGAAATTTGGAGCAGCGAGAGGTTTATTCGGTATGTATCTTGTAGTTCAATAATACCCTGTTTAACTATATTTGTGTTTTATCTGATGGGTTATTAATACAGGCGGTCAGGTGATTTCACAGACTCTTGCTGCAGCTATTCTAACAGTAGAACCAGAGTTCAGTGTCCATGTGAGTTGTCACCAAAATAATTTAATTTGTATTTATTTGTAGTTTATTTACAACTATTTTCATATACATTTTTAGTCTATGCATTCGTACTTTCTACTTGCAGGAAAGTATGATACTCCATTATATTTTCATGTAAAAAGACTCCGTGATGGTCGGTCCTTTGCTTCCCGATCCGTTCTTGCTAAACAAGATGGTAATGCCATATTCTCACTCACTTGTAGCTTCCAAAAACCAGAATCACGTCCAGCTAACATCCAGGTAATTTTTTTATTATATTATCCATTTTTATACCTAGAAACTACAAAATTAAGTACAGTTTGAATATGTCCAAGTGTTGTTTTTATAAAAAATTTCAATCAAACAATAAGAATATTTCAAATAATTTGTTTTCTAATGGTATATTTTTTTGGTTTATATAGTACAAGATGCCAGATGTTTATCCACCAGAATACAAACACTATGAAATTTACGATCACAAAAACCATGAACCACATGGGTCTATATTTCTAAGACCAGATTTAAATGTTTCAATTTTTGACAAGTATAAATTTGAGTCTAGAACAGCAACACATAAGGATCCTGAGATATGTAAAGTTCTTGAGGCAGTACCAGACTCTTATGGATCAAACGGAGAGTTGAAAAGTAGACATGGCGATGAAACTGGACCACCATATAATTTGAGATGGTTTAGGATTAACGAGAACCTGGAAAAAGTTTCAAAGCAGGTTCATTTTTTGGCTATTGCTTTTATGTCAGATTTTTGGGCGCCATGTAATGTCAGCGTACCATATTTCTGGGGATATAACGAAGGAAAATTAGAGCTTTCTATGATGACCACCTTAGATAATAGTGTGTGGTTTCACTCGGATCTGAGGTCAGATGAATGGCTATTATTTGAGTCTGAAAGTCCGACTGTTGTAGGTGGTAGACAACTGATAAAAGGTCGTTTCTATACTAGCAGTGGAAGATATGTGGCTTCTTTTACACAAGAAAACGTGTATAGAACGAAGGTTCTGAAGCCAGATGCAAGAAGTCGGTTAGAATATTCGCACATCTTACCAAAACTGGTTGAACATGGGAATATTGATAAAAAAGTAGACAGTAAGAACGATTTCAAGAAACTACCAAAATTATGATAAATATGGGATTTCATCTAAATCTTTAAACTAATGATAATACGGTGATATGATTTGTTGGTTCGGAATTTTATTAGATCAATAAAACTCGTTTGAATTGTTTGGTATGTTAAATAATTGGATCTTTACTTCACGTGAAACTACCATCCTCTTAAATTAAAGCCAAGTAAATAGAAAGTAGAGATAAATGCGGAAGAAAACTATTGGCAAATCCTTTCTACCTGTCTTACGACCATTGGCTTGGATAAAAAAACTTTTTGGGGATGGCGAATAAGTGGCAAGTATCTGGAAATTCTTTTCTAAGACAGAAACCTCAAAGTAGGTTTGTAGATATATAATTGGCCAGGAAACAAGCCATATTTCCGTAATTGTGTGGGGATAAAAGAGCAACGAATAAGGGAGTTTTATTGTTGTTTATAAATTAGCATGTTTTGGCTCTTGTAAGGTTATTAGCTTTTGTGGTTAGATTTTGCCAACTCTTTTTAGCTGCTTCTCTTTTCTTCAAACTTCTGTTTTTATTCTAATCCAGTTTTGAAGCCATCTCTCACAATCTTTTCTCCAAACTACATTCTATCAATCAAACAATGGGTCTTACTATCTCAAAACTTCTAAGTGGTCTCTTTGGTAAAAGAGAAATGCGCATTCTTATGGTTGGTTTGGATGCTGCCGGTAAAACCACAATCTTGTACAAACTCAAACTCGGTGAAATTGTAACTACTATCCCAACTATCGGTAAGCTTTCCCTTTTCTCTCTTGTTTTTTTTTACCAACCAACAAAAACTAATACTTTTCTTAATTCTCTTTAGGTTTCAACGTTGAAACTGTAGAATACAAAAACATCAACTTCACAGTATGGGATGTCGGAGGTCAAGACACCATTCGTCCCTTGTGGCGTCATTGTAAGTTTTTTACTTTGTTCTAGTACCTTCCTTTTGAATTTTACTTCTTCAGCAGACTTTTTCTGATATTTAAAACCTTTTCCCTTCTAGATTATCAAAACACACAAGGAATCATCTTTGTGATTGACAGTAACGATAGAGATCGTATTAACGAGGCTAGAGACGAATTACAACATATGTTGAACGAAGATGAACTCAGAGATGCTCTTCTCTTGATATTCGCCAACAAACAAGATTTGCCAAACGCCATGACTGCCGCTGAGATCACTGACAAACTCGGTCTTCACTCTATCCGTCAACGCCAATGGTATATACAAGCCACCTGTGCCACCTCTGGTGATGGTTTGTATGAAGGTTTGGAATGGCTCGCCAACAGCATTAAACGAAATGCTTAACCGATTTATGTATCCGAAGCTTTTTCCTTTGAAACGAAACTCTCACATTTTACATTCAATGTTATTCAAAGTTTAGTTTGTTTTTTGCAAAAATCCTTTTTCTACACCAAATACATTTATTTTTACAAAATACAAAATTTGGATTGAAGTACAATATAAAAATCACTTTGTGCAAAGCCATTGGCTATATTTATTTACAATAGTCTTTGAAAAATAGAATGTTTCTCTTTCTACAACTTGATATTATAAACAAAAGAAAAAATATGTTGAGCGAAATGAATATTAATCAACAAAAAACTAAAGATGAAATTGAATCCCACAATGACAAAAACGAGGTAAAGAGATTCAGGGTTCAATATCCATTGTCGCAAAGAACATTTGAGCTTATAGTTGAACATTTCGGATTTATACCAGCAACTTTTGTTGACGAGATAATAAACGCTGCAAACGAGTCAATTTATCGGGTTACGCAAGCTTTAACAGAGTTTGTTGAAGCAGAAATGGGCGTTGGAATAGAAACCGATCAGGTAACAAAGACTAGTATAGAATAAAAGTAGAAAAACTAAATCCAACTTTTAAATTAGGCTATAAACAAAGCAGAAACTTTGTTGGAACATGCAATTGACAGAAACTTTGACAAGTTTGAAATCTATGCACTAAGAAACATTTTCAATATTCCAGCTGGTCTGGAAGATTATATTTATTTGCCTCATCACAAGGTACGCTTTTACTTGTTCCATATTTTATAAAAACGAAAACTTGGATATTTAAATATTATTGTGTATAGATCGAAAAGGAAATAATACCCAAAGAGGAACAAGAAGAAATACAGCAGAAAATAGAAGATAGTGTGAGGGAAATTATGAGCGTAAGTATAAAATGGATTTAATTTCGAGTTGTAACACCAAATTTTAGCATAAAGCCATTGAAAAAAAACTACGTGAAAATATCAAGGCGTTGGATAATGAGATTGGTGCTATTGACGAACTAGAAAGAAGCCTGAAAACAATATTTACAAAAAATAACATAATTGCAAACACAAATTACAGTAGCTTTAATGGACAAGAAGGGTTTACTAATGAAAGCATGGATATTGATGACGCAGAGTCAGGTGTTTTGGGCAGACGAGATAGAGATGATTCAGAAGAACTAACATCAAATGGTATTGCGAGCAGCAATGAAAAAATGGATCTTGAAGAAATATCAAAGCAAATAAAAGATTTGGAACTGAAATTGGAAACTATAAGCAAAGTTTCAACAAGAGTAGAATCAACCATAAATAATCCACAAATCATTTCCAATCTCAACAAACCAACAAATATGGATTCGTTTTTGAGCTATCAAATCAATACGAAACATTTTGGCTAATCTCCATAATTCAGTTAATCACGCCACAAGTTTATCATTTTTTAATTTGTGAAATTTCAGTATTTTTATTTTCTCCAGATTTATTCTATTTTTGTTTCCTATTAATTCCCTAAATTCCTATTCGCTTAGACTTTTTTTCCTCAAAAAAGTGGTCTGATTTTCTTTGTCGCATTGTTCACAAATGTATACAAGTATGGCAAAAACATGCCACTTTCAATGTATAGTAGAGCAAGTCAGCCCATTTTGTTGGTAGTAGATCCCTGTCAGAAACGTTTTGATATCTATATAAACCCCCCCTGTTTCCCACCACTTTCTTTATCACAGAGAACAAAAAACAAACAACTCAATTCAAATATCAACATGGTTTCCTTCCCAGCAAACAAAAACAGATTTCTATCAATCTTCCACAAAATGCCAGTCGAATGTTATCCATTCGTCGTAGTTATTGGTGCTTTCTCTGCATATGGAGTCTACACTATGGGTAGAAAGTTCAACCAAGCTAGCGCTGACCGCGAAACTGGTAAAACAAGGTTTTAATAAGCACCCTGAAAACTTCTACCTGTACACTTACACCTTCCACCGATATTGGTAGAATCACCAAATCCTCCTGCTACTATAAATTTCAAACATTTTGTATTCAATATAAATAGAATAAACCTAAAAACATTTATCTGAATTTATAAATATTAGTTCACCCTTCGGCTATTTTCTCTAACAAGTTAACTACTTCTGTTGGCGACTGAATGTTCCAAGAAGCATTTGTTTTACTACATGATGGTCCTACATAAGCTGTATACACTGCAACTTTCTTTTCCACCTTCTTTGTTTCAGATTCATTCGTATCTATCAATCCATTTCTGCCATAACTACTTGCCCCACTATTCTTTCTCGAGCTTCCTCTCCTTACAATACTACTACTTTTGCTATTCGTAAACTCGTTATATTCCTTTGCCACTTTGAACATATCCTCATCAGTTCGATCATCACCTGCAATAAAAACAAAATCCCAAGAAAGTTCATTCATACTGTATTCCAGCAACTTGTCTACAACTCCGCCTTTACTTACACCTTTTGGTCTTACTTCAAGACATTTCTTTCCTGTTATTACTTCCACGGGCAAACTAGATGCTATAACACTCTCCAAGTGGTTCAAGCACTGGTTACATTGAAAGTTTGCATACACTGGGTCTGCATTTCGGTAATGCCATGTTATCGCTACTCTTTTCTCCTCAATGAATGATCCGTTCGTTCGCTCAGTAAAAAATTCAAATACTTGTTTAATTTTATCCTTCCATGAAAGGTCCAGTTGTTCAACCATACTATCCCACGCACCATTCGGATATTTTATAAATCCGCCATGCTCTGCACTCATTCCCAATCCCTCAACACACCCAACATGCATATCCAAAAAACCCAAATCCCGACCTGACACAACCCAAACCGAATTTTTTGGATCTTTTACAAGTTCTCTAAGAGCAGATATAGTTCTCTTTGTAGGTACGGCTTCTGAAGGTATTTTGTTAATATCAACTAATGTACCATCATAATCAAGAAGAATAAGTCTTCTTTTTGATTTTAAATAATTTTTTTTAAAGCTTCCGATATCAAGTTGTGGAATCAACTCGTTGTAATTTTGGGCTTCAGTTGCGTTTTTATAAATACTGTTGATAAAAGCTCCCGCCCAGAACTGTGCATTGTTGGACATTACATGTTTATACATAACATTATGTCTACTTTCCTTTTCTGTTTCTGGCATTGTCAACGCATCGTGAATCGCAGTTGCTACACCACTGATATCCCAAGGATTAATTTTTATTGCGCTGCTGATAGACCCTGCTGTTCCTGTAAACTCACTTAGAACAAGCGGACTGTGTTTATTTTTTTGGCAAACAATAAATTCCAAAGAACCTGTATTCATTCCATCTCTGACTGAAGTGATTAGACCCATATCCGCAACTTTAAGAAGTGCAAGATACATATCGATTTCAAGAAAAGAGTAAAAGTAATTCACAGGAACAAATTCGATTGTTCCATACTTACTATTGATATGATTGATTTTTTCAGAGATTTTGGATTCGAGTTTTGTTTGTTTAGTTTGTCCAGGCTGGGCGACTTGGATGAGAACAACCTTGCCAATATGTTCAGGATACATTTTGAGAAACTGCTCAAAAGCATCAAGTTTCTGTACTATACCACTTACAATATCAAGCTTATCTCTCGCAACTATAATCTTTTTCCCTTGATACATTCGTAAAAGTGAAGCTTCGTTGTTCAAAACACCTTGCTGTTTCGATTTTTCCAATAGCGATTCTACATCAATACCCACAGAAATTATTTCCAATTGGACTTCATCCTCCCTAAAACTAATGGATTTTGGTGAAGATTCTAAACCCAAAATCCTTGTACACGAACTACACAAGTGTCGAGCATAAGAAAATGTTTGGAAACCAATTGTGTTGCTATGTAGCATACCAACAAGAATTTCTTCTCTTTGTGGCAAAGATCTAAAGAATTCGGAGCTTGGGAATGGGCAATGAACAAAAAGTCCAATTTTTGGCAATTTTGTGATTTCTCTGAGGTATTGAGGTAGCAGAAATAAATGATAGTCGTTAATCCACACTAAAAATAAAATGTTAGATTTGATTTAATCAAGTAAGTTACCTATTGTATCCTTTTTGCAAAAGGGTGCCAGTGTTTTAGCAAACTCTTTGTTTACTTTCTTATAACCACTCCACCAATCCATATCCGGCTTTTTTGCATCCTCCCAGGATAAATAATGCATCAATGGCCACAAAACTATAATTTACCAATTTAAACCAAAATTGCAAAAAAATATAAACTTACTTTGTTTACAGTATCCTTCATAATGATCATGTGCTGTCTTCTCATCAACTATTACAGGCACCATATTCCCGTACTTCCACAATGCCTCCATTAACGAAAGTTTGCTTGATTCCGGAAGTTTAAACGTATCGTGTTCTTCTTTATCAACACCACAATAGTTTCCCACAAGTCCCACAACCACATTGTCGTAGTCTGGTCCAAACCCAATTATGTTCTCTTTGTTCTTGCTCAGAGACCGAATTCCAGAGTACAAGACAGTGTGTCCTCTTCTACCCACCAACTTCCATTTTATGGGGTGGGTTTCGGTTTCAGCTATGGCGTATACAGGCAAATAGTGGGATACAGCTAGGACCCTTGGTGTTTCTACTGCGTTTATTTTTTGGTATACACTTAACATTTTTGTGGTAAAAGGGAGATAAAAACGAATTGTTGAAATAAAAGCTTTTTAGTAGAAAAACAAAATACAAGCTTCTAGAACAATCCAAGCACGTGCACTGAAAATCAATGATAATTATGCATGTTTTTCACACCAAAACATTTTTTTTATTTTTAGTGGTAATTTTAGTGGTAAATATATATTTCCAGAGTTTTGGTTTTCCATCGAAATTAGTGTTTGTCAACCACCTTCTGAAACTAATGCATATAGATCTACAGCATCTTTTGCCCAGATGTATGACAAGCAGAATGTTAAAAGCTCTACCTTGAATTCAGAAATAGGTAGATTCCCCGCACTGAACAATTGTTTGAACAACATGCATATAAGCCTGGCATTATGTGATTGGGCATGGCTTCTGTTTGTAAACTTTTGGCACAACTTTTCAGCATTCGTTAAATATATATGCATTGTATCAATTTCAATATCCTTTTGTCTAAGCAAAACTAACTCGATAAATTGGTTATGAAAGTGTGTTGAATTGAGATCCTTTGCAATCAAAACCAGAATTCTAATACCATTACCAAAAAGTTAAAAAAACAACTATTTGTTGAAACTTACTTGTTATGTTGGTATCCTGTTAAATAGTTTTTAATGAATTCTTTACAAAATTCAAAACAGTTCTCTAGGAGTAATCCCATACTGCTCAAATATTTGTTGAAAATGTATTCAATATCTGATACATTTTCCAAACAACGGATCGCAGTTTTTTGGTCCGATAATGATAAATATTCCAATACTGATCGGTCTAATATATAAACGAGTTTTTCCAAATTCTCAGTATTTATCTTTTCATACTTGTTTTTTACACTTGTTATTGCAAGAACACATAATTCTTTTGTTTGGGATTCCCACTCTTCTTTTTCATTGCTATCGGAAACGTGTTTTTGTTCAATGTTTGAAATGTTTTGTATGTGAACTATAGGAATTTTAGAATCAAGAACAACTGAATGTATTTTATCAAAATTCTCTTTTGGATCTTTACATAAAGCCAAACATTCCTTTGGATTCAAACTTCCCATCTACAATTCAAAGTTATATTTTATTTCTGACTTGGTTATTACCTCCTCGCTTTTATTTAAATGCTTGACAAATGTTTGTAAAGTCGTCTTTTCTACTTTCGATCCCAATCCATTTAAACAATTCTGCAAGAGTTCTATTACAAGTTCAGGTTCCTTTCCCACAAAGAAATCATTTGGTAATTCATCTTTTTTATCAGTTATTTTCAAAGATTTAACTATGATGTATATCAGAACAACAATCAATTCACAATGTTTTTCTGCAAGGTTTTTTTTCGACGAGTTTTTCTATAAAAAAAATCATTTTAACATCTAATTTATAATCTAATTAAACTTACAAGAGAATTTAAACGACTAATTTCCAACTCCAATTTTTCAAACAAGCAGATCCCAAAGAAAAAAGTGGTGTAGTTTACTAATTGCTTAGTTTTCGATTGATTATATAATTTGGTACATTCTACCTTGGTTTTCTCTATAAGCAGCGTGTAAATCTCTGCAAGAGTGTTTTTCAAATTGATTTCCGAATCAATAATTTCTGCAAACAATTTGAATTCCATCAGTTGGAAAAGAAATTAATTTTTTTATTGTAAAGAAATGATTTTATTATGTAAAAAATCCCATTATTTTTTGTCGAATACCAAGTTTTATATGCCTATAATTTCCAAATCCTTGATGTATATAAGAATCTGTATCCAGATCTATATCATCGATTTTTATTAGACTCGTTTTCTTTGTAATCTTGTAAACCGCAAACAACACAATTGTAACGAGTATGGCCGCATAGTAGACAAAAAAGTCACCTACTGTAAATTTGCCCTTTGAGAAAGTTGGATAACCTTGACCAAGAGTTACAAACAATAGTAGGAAAAACGAGAATGCAGGGCCATATGGATATAGGCTAGCTTTGTATGGGAGATCATCTAAGGAGTATCCTTGTTTGATGTACGCTCTTCTAAACCGAAAGTGTATAAAAAGGATTCCGAGCCAGGCAATAAATCCAACAAGCCCAGAGACATTGACAAGAGAGGAAAAGAGCGACTGGTTGCCAATAAATGAGAATGCAAAAATGATGCAAATAAAGAATGAGCCAAAAAGAAGAGAATATACAGGGACACCTTTTACAGAAACTGTTTGTAGGAAACCCCATGCCTTTTGTTCTTTTGCCAAAGCGTACATTGTGCGTGTTGTCAAATACAAACCAGAGTTGCCAGCCGATACTACAGACGAGAGTATCACTGCATTCATTATGTGTCCAGCTACTTTTATTCCTGCCTTTTCAAATACGATAACAAAAGGCGATTTTGTAACTGAATCTATGTTGCTTCCCAAAAGATTAGGATCATCATGTTTGATAACCAGGCCAATAACTGCAATTGATAGAATGTAGAACAAAAGAATCCTCCAGAATATTGATTTGATGGCACGTGGAATGTCTCGTGTTGGGTTTTTGGATTCGCCACTAGTAGTCCCAACGATTTCAGTTCCTTGGAACGAAAATCCAGCAACTACGAATACGCTAACAATTCCCGAAAATCCATTAATGAAAGGTCCACCCTCATAATTCCAGTTAGATACTCCATATTTAGTGCCTCCAACAGCCCCAGAAATGACAAGAATACCAGTAAAGATAAATACGAGAACAGCAAATATTTTGATTAGTGCCAACCAAAACTCTATTTCTCCATATTCACGAGCACCCATCAAGTTCACACCAAATATAAGTACCATAAAAATCAAACTCCAAACAGCAAACCCAATTTTCGGAAACCAGAACCTCATTATAATACCTGCAGACACCATATCCGTTGCTGTTGTTACTACCCAATTGAACCAATACATCCATGCCAAAGCAAAACCAAATGCAGGGTCGACAAACCTATCCGCAAAAGAATTGAATGACCCAACAACTGGCATGTATGTCACCATTTCTGACAGGGAAGTCATAACAAAGTATACCATTAAGCCAGATACCACATATGACGCCAGTGATCCCCCGGGTCCTGCATTGCTAAGTGTTTGTCCAGAAGCTACAAACAATCCTGTTCCTATTGTTCCCCCTATTGCTATCATTTTCATGTGGCGGCCTGCCAAAGACCGCTTTAGTTTATTTTCTTCCAAAGCTTTACTCTCATCACTGTCTTCAATTGGAAAACCATTTGTATTTAGATTTTTCCGTTCAGAATGATCCAGTTCTCCATTAATATTTTCATCCACATTTGTAGACATGTTTAAACTTGAAAAAATTTTATTTTTGAATGAAAATGAATATAAATTAAAAGGCTTGTAATGAGAAACATTTAATGCAACATTATAAACTATACATTTGATTTTTATAAAGAGGGAAAATCATTTCTCGCCAATCGTTGTCCTAGTCTAGATTTTCTTTTTCGTTGGAAATTTCAAACATTGTTTTATTGGCATGAATTATTTAAAATTATATAGTTCTAAAAATACAAAAGTAGACAATAACAAAGAAATTGTAGTTTGATACTACACCGAATTGAACACCGGGAATGAATTACCAATATATTGATATTGGTAGTTTTCGTAAACTAGTAAATTCATCAAATTTGATTTCTTATTTCTTCGAAACCCCAATTCATTCTTCTTTGCAGGTTTTTTCTGTACATTTTTCTTTTGATTACCAAAAGTTCCTGAATTACTAATTGAATTCTGATTTGATTTTTTCCTGTTATTTGAACCTGATTGGTTGTTATCACCAGAAACTCTTTTTTTCCCTTTACTTGATTCTTTTTCAGAGATTTCATCACTTTTTTTATTTTGGAAGGTGCTTGTCGTTGCTGTGTTTGGTGGAGTACCAGCAGAATTATCTACTACTGAATAGTTTGCTGTTATTTCTCGCGCATGTTGATAAACTCCATGGTTTCCATAAGTGTAGTGATTTTGATTGTTGTTAGTGTTTCTGCTTGAACTTGGGATTAGAAAAGAGAAGTCGGGTGGACTTGTCTGTGATCTTGAATCATAATAACTGGCTTCATTGATGATTATTGGGTTGAATCGTGATGAAGTATTATGTGATGTGCTATAAATTATATAGCTTGTAGTTGAAGTTTCATCATAGTTTGCAATTCTGTGTGTTTGATTTGAACTATGAATTAAGTTTTCAATACTCGTGATTTTACTATTTTTGCCTGTGTTCCTTTGTAGTTTTATTGGCGTACTAGTTTCTTTAATATTGTTGAGATGTATTGGATTTTGGATTGGGGGGAGTGCTGTTTCACCAAACACTTTTGAAGATTGGGGCTTTCTTTTTGCTGGCAATCCAAAAGTTTCGTTCTTTATGTTTTTGAGATCAAACACATAACCCTTATACTTGTGTTTGGGTGTATGCTGAACCATATTATCATACCTAGTGAACTCTGCTATGCACCCCGGATAGAGACAGGCATACGGTGTCTAAAAATAAATTTTAGTTGAAAAACGGATTTAATTAATCTTACGTATCCTGAGTGCTTTCTAAAAAAACAAGTTCATAATGATTAGAGATGTTTTTTTATAGGAAATACCTTTCATGTCTATAGAAATGTTCTTTTCTAGAGAATTCATCCATACATATAGAACAAGTGTATATGGTGGTGCCACGACGTTTTTGTGGGTTTTTTAAAGAGCTTTTTTTGATGACGGTTTTCCTGCCAGTACTTTCAGTTGATTTCTGGGCAGATGTGCTCTCTGGAGTAAGAATAACGGTTGGACTGCTTTCAGCTTTATTAAGAACCGGGCATGTGGCAGTGGGATGGCTTTTGGAACGATTTCTTGTAATCCGATTTATAAGGGGAGAGTCTGAACGACTCGGGACAATATCTGGTTGAGATAATGTGTTGGAGGAAGGTAGAGTGTTTATATCTTTGGGCTTTATTTGATTGACAGTAGATTGGGCATCTTGTATGGAGTCTATCCTTTCGAGAGTTGGGGGATTAGAAATCAAACTAGGGAGGTCTAGGTATATCATGGCAGTTTGGGGTTGGAAGTTAGGGAACTTGGGGGATGGGAGAAAGGGGAGGGAAAACGGCGGAGTTTAAATACATTTTTAAAAGCAAGGTTTTTTCTTTTGGGCAGAGTGACGGAGAAAGCAGTAAAGCGGAAAAAAGAAGAATTGCACAAGAAAACCAAAGAAAGAGACAACACGTCTTTGTTGACAAGAGCCAAAAAGGGAATCACGAACCAAGAAAAAAAAGATAAATTGGAATTCACACAGATTTGAGATGAAAATGGACGAGCTCCAGAAAAGACATTTATCGGGCCCAATAGGGAGGGAGGACCGATTCTTGGGTTTAAAAGATTAGCCCTTTGTAAATAAGCGTGGTTGTTGTGCGACGGCAAAGACAAATCAAAGGGCAAAGTAACTCTTTTACATGTTATTTTGTCCACCACATTTTGGAGGACATTTCCTGATTAGCTCTTTTCTACCAGAAAGCGCTTTTAACATACGTCACCAGTTCTTTGTGAATAAACAGTTTTCAGGGCTAAACTTATTCTCTGCCAAAATAGAACTTCGTTTATTTCTACTAAATAATGACATTATTGCCGTATTTCCGTTTCTAGAAATACAATCTTTATTCCCAAAGCACAAAAAATCGGAGATGGAAATCACTGCAAATACGAATACAGCCAAAAGCTTACCACAATCGAGCCATCTCTGGTTGTCTGCCAATCATTTTTCCACCCACGCCATTGAGTCCAATTCGCCAACGAAGATCGTTCTGTCGACACTGCATGAAGCCAAGACCGGTTCTTTAGGGTGGAAGTCGACCTGGTTTACCGTTCCTTTGTGCCCGGGAAGTTTGTAGATCAGTTCTCCGCTCTTTGTTTTCCATATCGAAACACACCGGTCGAATCCTCCGCACGCTATTCTCTCTTCGTCCTTTGAAAAGGCTGGTCTTATCAAGTTGTTCCCCATTATATGTGGTGCCCCGTAATATATGTTTTCAATTCTGCTCGGGTTCGCACAAAATGGCCTGACGTCGTACAGACTTAGCATAGAGTCTAAGGAGTTTGAAAGAAGATAGTTCCCTGTCAGCGGACTTATCGCAAGCCCTGTGACTGTGTCAATGTGTCCTCCCAACGTATATGCCGCTGAATTCTTCCTAGTATCCCAAGCCGTAATCAAACCGTCCACCGACCCCAAAAACAGCATATCTCCCGCCAACGAATAACAAACCGCTGTCACTGGAAGTTTGTAATCAATTTGCTCAACGCTTTTCCTCTGCCTCGAATCCCAAATCTATCAAAAATTAGGCATTCAATTAATTTAAAAGTTTCCCAAAAATAAAACCAGTAATAATTACCATCGCAAACCCATCATCACTCCCACTGGCAACCATATCTGACCCCCCTGAATATTTCGACTGTACCGATATGCTGTTCACTATCTTAGTATGCTCCCTATACTTTTTGATTCTTGTACCCGTTCTCGCATCGCTGATCACCACTGTTTTGTCCGCACTCCCTGAAACTATCCTATATCCATCAAACGACCATGCAACTTCCAAAATCGCATTGTTGTGTGGTTTCAGCATCCCATAATTCTGACAATCCCCTGTGGTTTTCCAAAAAAGTATGCTCTTGTCCATTGAACTTGAAGCAAGATGTTCACCATTAGGACTAAATTTACAACTTAAAACCTCCCCCTCATGTCCGCTGAGCATCATGTTTGGTGCAGTTAAGCTTGATGTTCGTTTAACTTTGTATTTGATTGGTTTTGAAAGAGTAGAATGGCTAGTATTCACTGAGATCAGTTGTGTATTTTCATCCTGGATTCTATCTTCAGTTTTTGCCTTTTTTATCAGTGCCGAACTAACATTTTGAGCGGTGTTTTGTTCTTGTAATTGATCCTGATCTATAGAGCTTGCTTTTCTTTTGCTTTCCATCTGTAATTTACGTGATATAAAATGAAAATGTTTGTATTTTATTTATTTCTTATATCCAATTATATCAACTCTCAAAAAAAAATCAAATCGAAAAAATTTTACTATTTTTACCACAAAAAAAAATTTTCAAAGTTTTCAACTCTTTATCACAATAATGGCTATCTCCACAAAAAAAAGAAAGGCTCCTGCTCAGAAACAGACCCAACCGAAACCTAAAAAGAGCTCAGTCACTGTCGAAACCCCCGTGAAAGATAATGATTCCGACTCTGAATTAGAATCTGATTCCGAAAGCAGCTCCGAAACTGAACTGATTGACCAAGAAAGCCCAGATGAAACCATCGAAAACGCCGAGGAAAAAGTCAATGCAAAACCAACTAAATACTTGAACACTCAAGGTAAGCTCTTTTTGTATAAATAATACTAAATATCCATTTGTTTAGCTTCAAAAGACAAAAATAAGGAACAAAAGGAACTTAAAGACAAAAGAAAAGCTCTCAAGCCTGATTATGAACTTATACGTGAACTTAAACGCAAGTGGGAGTTGATGAGAAGAAGAGACAACCCAATGGAAAAGCGTCAGGAAGCTGTAAAAGAGGCTTTAGATATGATCAAAGGGAAAATCAAGGAAGTAACTTTCAAACACGATTGCAGTAGGATTATACAATCCGTTCTAAAAGTTGGTGATTTGAAACAAAGAAATCTTGTTGCTGAAGAACTAAAAGATTCGTTTTTGGAACTTTCAACAAAAAAGTATGGGAAATACATTGTCATCAGAATTCTTAGATATTGGTAAGTTTTAAATTGTTTATTTAGAAAACTAAATCAATTTTTATTAGTCCTTCATATCGCGAAAAGGTAATTTCGTCATTTTATGGAAATGTGCAAAAAATGATAAGATTGAAAGAATCTGCTGTAGTTCTTGAGGAAATATATACATCATGGGCAAATAGCGAACAACAATCCAGTTTGATCCAAGAATTCTATGGAAATGAATATGCCATTTTCAAAAACTCTTCAAAATCAAAAAAGATTTCAGATATCATTGCCAACTCCCCCGAAAAGAAAGCTACTGTTCTATCGAATTTGAAAAAGGTCATCCACTCACTACTTAACAAAGAAACCGTCCAAAAGTCTATTGTCCACAAATGCATCCTAGATTACCTAACTTACGCCGATTTCAATGAAGCTCAAGAATTGTCCTCCTTACTAAAAGAAAACATCGTAGAAATCCTCCACACCAAAGACGGTGCCAAAGCTGGAATGTTGTGTTTCTTCTATGCCACTCCAAAGGTAACACACTAAATCATTCTTTATATAACCATATTTCTCTTTATAGGACCGCAAATCCATTCTGAAAACGTTTAAAGAATACATGCACAAAATATGTTGTGAAGAGTATGGACATTGGGTTTTGTTAGCTGCTCTTGAATCTGTTGATGATACCGTGCTTATGGGGAAAACTGTTATTCAAGTAAGACCAAATGCGAAACTAGTTGTTTTCAGTACTAATTTTTGTATTTTAGGATTTGTCTGCCATGATAGATAAGCTTGCAAATGATAAGTTTGGTCGTCGTGTTTTGCTTCACATATTGTGTGGGCGTGATGGGAGATATGTTGGTTCAGATGCCATTCAAATGTTAAAGTTTGGGGATTCGATCCGTGCAAAAACAAGGTAA
>MBFT01000825.1:51862-63417 GCA_003086725.1 Furculomyces boomerangus | reverse complement strand
GTCAATTTCCACATCTTACTCTAACCAATCAGATAAAAAAATGAATTGTAAACATTTTCTGTTTTGGCCTATACAAATACAATAGCTCAAATATTGTTTTCAAAATAAAACCTCTTCCCAATTCCTCACTTGATCAACAATGTCTCTCACTCATAAAGATTCAACAGCACCACAATCAGCCAAACTCAAATCCCAGACTGATAATCAAAAGTACTCTTTAATCAAACAACACCTTTTACTCATCTCCCAAAACTTCGAAAACGAAGTCGAAGCCATCAATCCAGACTCTTATATAAAAAAATATAGCTTCGAAGATTCACTTTCATCTTTAATCCAAAAACTCAATTCCAAAGATGAATTTTTCACTTTTTTATCACTTTTAGCTCAACAATTTATAAAACATTCCATCCATGTTGACGAAAAAACCGGAAGAATAGATCACGCATCCTCCATCATCCTTTATGGCTTAAAAAGTTACATAGAACTAGTACATCTTCACACCCCATCTTTGTACTTTCATCCAAGTATCATCCAGACTTTAACCTTGACTTATCTCACCATCGATCTTTCCGAAAACATACTGATCTACTCTGAATCCATAAAGTCCACATCCAACACCACTTCATCATCTCTATTCCCAAATTTATCTCAAGATTTCCACCTCAAACAAGTCATCAACCCTAATCCACTATCCGAATCTTTAAGATTATTCCTACCTACCCCACTAAATTTCGCAGACTTTGTAGCCACATCATACTCAACAAGTAATAGTACCACTTATGAATTCATTCAAAATCTCGTTTACATCTTTGGAAACTACTTTTACAAACTCTTCAGCTTCGTCAAGGAGCTAAACGCTATTGATACTCACATTGCTGAAGAATCACACAAAAACATAAATGATGCTTGGATATTATACTCTCGCTTTTTACTGAAACTCACAGAGCTAATTCCAACTCAAGTCTTAGTAAGCTTAAAATCAAAACAAAATTTCGTGCTCTTATGGGATACTAGTATATTTCTAACCTCTAATAATCCAACCAATGCTAAAAACACAGAAAACCAAAACTTTTCAAACTTGGTTACATGTATAGAAAGCGATAAATTTTTTATTCCTGGTTTGACATTGTTTACTGGATTTTATTCAGAAAATTTATTAGAAATCGACAATCAACTTATAAACTCTGTAAAACACATACAGTCACAAATCCCCATACAAAATAACGATTTAGCTCTTGTGGATACCTATTTTGCTGATTTTTACAATTCCCTAAAAACCAACAAAACACTTAGCACCAACGAAATGATCCTCATACTTAACAATCTAAAACCAGAACCGCTCTCATCAAACATATCCCTACTCATTTCAAGACATCTGAAATATTGGACACTGTTATCCAAATACGACATCCCTTTAGCACAATTTTCTATCTTTTTAAAAAATATCCACAACAATGCTTTTGCAAAAAATTTGTTGGTTAAAATATGCAAAAATAGAACACAAAGCATCACAAGTAGTCACCAACAGACACATGAACACCTTTCAGCCAATTATAAAGAATGGAAAATGCTTCTAAAGGACTTGACATCAATGTATGACAGCGGACATGGTGTCCTTGGCGTTCTTGATAATTTCGCTATAATATCACAAGTGTTTAAATCAATTTTATTAGCTGGAGGTAACATACTTTATTGAAAGTAAATGTACAATTTTACCATCAAACATCCATTAACCCTCTCTTTTTATTTTATAGATCTTGAGTTGGCTAAAAACTGTTTAGAATCACAAGAAATCAAAGGCAATAAAAATGAATCTAATGAACCGTTATTCTCATTAGATTTTGATACTGGGAAAAAAATTATTATTCAAACTGCACAGGAAATATCAAATAACTCAGATACTGGCAATATAGAAAGCAAAGAAATTCAAAAAGCAATTAATATTCTTGAACTAATAAAGTTTTCAGATGAAGCCATAAAAGAAATCCACTTTCTTGAAGGTGTTCATCTACTTTGGTCATTGTCTATACCAGAATTCGAATCCATTAATGTGATCAGTGAAAGAATAGGATCTATTTCAGGAATGAAAAATACATCAACCAACGCTGAATTTGTCTCAAAAAATTCTTCAATCTTGCCAATGGAAGTAAGATCCGCTAAATCTGTTCCAGATGTAATCAACAACGTTCTCATCAAAAATAGTAAATCATATAAAAAACCAAGAATTATAAGAGAAGCTGCACGCTTTCTCGGATACTATTCCAACTCAACTGACAAACAAAGTCAAGAAACGAAACCCGGAAATCATAACACACAAGCTACCGATAAGAGTTCCATTAATATTAGCTCTAGTATAGCACATGTCGGCAAAAAACTAATTGGTTCTACTCAATGGAATAGAGCAGCCTCGCCTGATGTCCGTGAAAATAAAGGAAAGGATATGGAAACCTTAGAAGAGGCTAATATAATCTCCCTTTTAATAAGTGCAGCGTTAAGAAACAAAGATTTAGAAACTGCTCATGAGTTCATGTACCTCCTCAGCGGAATATCCAAAATTAAAAGAAAAGACAATGCTCTTTTGGAAGAAATATGGTCTCGTGTACTCGAATTTGGAATGGAAAAATCTCTACCCACCTCCAAAAAACAAAATATTATGCAATTTCTGGTACAAGTCTGTCCCGAAAGCAAACTTGAAGAATCAATAAGCAAGTGGAAAGATTCTGTTAATATTACATCAGTACATTCCGATAGTCCCCAAACTAAACCCACTGACTTTCCAAAGCAAACAGATCATCTGTCTTGTATCGATTCTTGGTGGGACAACCCAAAAAATTTCCAAAATCCCACCAATCATGAAATTGTAAGACTTATGGTAGGTTTTGATCGCCATGGACATACGAAAATTGAACACACAGAAAATCGCGAATTAACGCCAGATTCTCAAACAAAGGAAAGTAGTAATAACATCACTGACAAACCAGATAATATCACACAAAGTAGAGACCTTGAATCAACCAACAAGATTTTTGCAAAAAATAGGAAATTTAATATTACTAAAGAAACAATAAAAACCAGTGACAAGGCCGTTATAAAGGAGGCACTAAGTGATCTGCCACTAGAAAACGAAACAGAAGCTGCAGTTGAAGAAAAAGCAGATTTGATTGCAGAATGGTTTAAATATCGCTTTGCAAATGATCACCCAAATGAAATCATCAAGAAAATCAAGGATTTAGAAAAGTTTATACTTGAAATCTTGACAAGATGCTCAGCAAATTTTATCAAATCAGTTACTTTGAAACTTGAAAATGGTATAGAACCAGCCCTTCTTCAAAATCCCATATTTACTCTGGATACCAAAACACACAGTACGAAAAGTACCAAAAATGTCAGTGTGTGTTACAATCAAAGTGTTTCCAACGATTTGGATGAATACTTTGAACTCTTGAAAAAATTATATTCATATTGTAATGAAGTTGAAAAGTCAGAACAATGTGATTTTTGGAGAAACGTACTTTCCTTGATTAGTAAAATACCAGACAGAATTTCCGGCAACTTTTCAAGAGACGATAAAAATGGTCTTGAAATTAACTTTGGCAACTATTTTACAAAAATATTTAAACTAAAATCATCAAGCGATTTGAGTTTGGATTACGACAACTTTTGGAAATATTTTATTAACACAAGTACTGTATTCGATTATTTGAACTGTGTAAATAACATAACTTTATTGAGTCCAATTTTCAGTTGGCAAAACATAAATAATCTATCCAACTTGGATGTCGCCACTATCAAAAAGAAAATAATTTACTTTTATACTTCCCATCTAAAAAAGTATGATGAAGAGGTATTTATTTCTGCTTTGTCTGAATTTGGATTGGGTTTGGATACTGTAGACCTGCGCACATATTTTATTGAAGAACTTGTTGTAGATGGAAATTGTGCAAAAAACTTGCTTTCACTGCAACAAAGAATAAAAGTTTTATTACATGTTTTGGAAGACCCATCACAAAACAAAATATCAAACGAAATATCTCTTCGAGTTTATGAAAACAATACTTTGAAAATCAAACTAGAATGGATAAAATTGCTTTATGAACTCAGTACACTTCGTGACCCTCTAGAATTCTCTCTAATAAACTATCAAAAATGGATTTGCCCGTTTGATACAACACAAATACAGCTTGAAAATCCAAATGATACTATATCAAATCATTCTAATTCTGGTATAGACACAAATGCATCAGAATCTATTAAATGGATAAATTCTCTTAAAAACCAACTAGAGAACATATTACCCGAATTAATATATGAAAACGAGCCAAACTATTTCATATTTGCGTTCTTAGCATTGATTGGTAAACTTAACACGAGCACTGATAAGTTTGATCTTATACTTGAACCAAGTAGTTTGTTTATTGAATCTATAAAGAAACTATCTTGTATAAAAGATATTAATGAGTTTAGGGATAAATTCATAAAATTCTTTTCTGATATTTCTGAATCAGCAGGTTTTACTTTTGGGTATATTAATGAAAACAGTAACGATAGTTCTGAAATAGAAAGAATAATCAATGAACAAGTAAAGCAGACATACTACTTTTTAAAAGATTACTTTGTGAATGTTATTAAAAACAGAACTGACATTTTCAATTTGGAGCAACGAGTCATCATTACAGAATCAGTTCTTTTTATGAATTGGAGTATTCTAAACAACACAAACGTTGATTACTTGGACTCTGGATTATACATTAACTCTATCAAAACACTCCAATCATACTATTTCCCCAAAACTAAAATTATTGCCAACAACCACCAAGCTATTGAAACGTTCAACGAATTGGTGGTATCTGCATATTCACTATTTCATGGAATAACAACAAAAACCGAATCTTCTGGTCAAAGAAGTACCAAAATTACGAAAACGGATGTAGTGTGTTTAGTTGAATATTTAGTGATATTGTGTTTGATGGACATGAACAACCCAAAGTCAACTTTGATGCGCCAAACAATGGATAGTGATATAAAAACTACAAATTTATATTCTTTGCTTGAGATGCTTTGTGCGGAAGAATTGTTTGAGTTGTCATTTGAGCTAGTATTATTTATTTCACCAATGATAAAAAGACAACAAGAACCAATTGAATCACCAAGTGATAAAACCATTTCAAGATCTATCAGCTTTTCAAATAATGAATTTCTGGAACAATCTCTATCAAGATTTATAAATCAAAATGGAGAAAATTCAAATGTTTTTTTTGCGTTTTTATCTGGAATGTTAGCATTGAACTCCAGTTTCGGTGATACGACACAATCACAAGGGATGATACCAGAATCTAGTTTTATTGATACTGGTAGTTTTGTTCAATGTATTACAAAATACATTAGTAGCAAATCTCAAACAACTGAAAATCAAGAGAAATTGGTGAAAGCCATGACTTGCAACAAAATCTTGATGTTAACACTTGGCCACACATTTTCAAGGAAAATGGGGGATGATAATGAAACAAGGAAATTTATTTCATTGTTGAACGAAATCAAAAAGTATGAGTGGTTGGATTATACTGTTATTAAATCGATTCTCCAGACATGCATTGATATGGTGAAAGAATATGGTCAGAGCTGGGATTCTCAGCTGGTAGATTGCTACTATGAATTGTTGATACATGCAAGTATGGAAGATGGATATTCAAAGTATACAGAAAACAGGTTATTGGAAAACTATTTCTTGCATGTGCGTTTACTTGGTGAAACCTTTAAAGGAAAAAGTCTTGGCCACCTATTTTCAAATTTGGTGCTTGTATTTCACAAACTTGGATATTCTGAAATTTCTGCTGATTATGCTAGATTATACTACGCCTCCAAAAATGTTAGCGAGGAACAGAATCCTATTGGTTTTGATGACTTGCAACTTGAAGATGAACATATATTGAATCAGTTGGCTATTGAATACAACTTTGAACCAACTGTTTCTGATAGAAACATTCAAAACATTCTCCCCGAAAATTCGAAAGCTCTAGAAATAAGCTATATACCTCAAGATGATGAGATTTTGGATGGCGAAGGATGGGCCTCGGATCTTGATATTGACCTCAATATCGATAACGACGAAGTTCCAAATCTAGATATAAAGGATGGAGAGAATATAGGTCTAGGTTTAAGTTTGGATGAAAAAACTTCATTTGATTACTCGTTGGAAGATAAAATAAAAGACAGTGGAAATAATGAGACGAAAAGATCAATTGATGTGAAAGAAGATGGGGGTTTGGAACATGCTATACCCAAAGAAATCGAAACTAGTTATGAAGAAAATGTTGCTAGTAATTCAAACATAAAACCAACTCTACAAAAAGCTTTTGAATACACCACGAATGATGATATTGGTAAACCCAAAAAAGCTAGTGAAAGTGCGTACAAGTATAACAGTTCTGGAGAACGTAATGATAGGGGTATCACTTCAACGATTTTTGCTATTAACCAAAACGAATCTGGATCATATTCAGAGTTTGAGGGATGGAACGATTTTGATTTAGATCTAGATCTTGGAGAGATAAAAGTATCTGAGGAGAAACATCCATCAGTTGGGGAGTTGTTAGTAGAACCAGAAACTGAAAATAAAACAAAATTTGTTGAGAGAAACAACTTGCTAAACGTTAATTCTTCAGATGGTTGGGATGATCTTGATGTTAACTTGGATTTGGACGGTAATGACAACGACACAAACATTTTATCTGACCAAAAATTTAACGTGAATTCAAAACAAATGGATTTCGAGCTTGGAACAAATTCCAAACGGGATATTAAAAGCCACGTAAACATGAATAACAAGTTTGAGGATTTGCAAATTATGGATGCTAGTTATGAACAAGATGATTTGGATGGATGGGATGAACTTGATCAAGATTTGTTAATCGACCCATAACCGAACCTTCCACAATGCAATATCTACAACCCAAAACTTTATCATTGTTTTTTGCACCTTGGTTTTGATTATATAACAATAAATTTTTAGGTTACTATTCTAAAATGATATGGTGGAGCTGAAAACGTTTTTATTGGTGTTATATATTCTTGATAATTTGTAAAATTTTTATATTTTCAGAAAACAAAAACACTTGCGAATTATTTATTTTTTGTGAAAAGGGTTAAATAAAATAATACTACATCTGTCCCATAATGATTGTCAAACTTTCCTTTTTTGTGTGCAAAAATGATTTTCGAATTTTATTAATGGTAAACATCGAATTTTATTTGCTCAAAAATCATAATCCTATTTAATGGAATTATCTTTCAATAAGAAAATAGCAAAAATTAAGCTTAGATTAATTAGGATTACCTTTCAAAGAAATATTTCAAAAATTCTCCAGCTTTGTAGCCTAATAACTATCCTAAAAAAAAAGTTGTAGCTTTGATAATTTACGAGTATAAAGTATGACTATTGGTGATATTTTAGAACTTTTCAAAGTTGATTTTGGTAGTATATTCTCAATAACCTATATATTAATGTATAATTGGACAATCATTATGGGACAGAGGTAGTATTCTTTAATTCTTGTTGCGTGTATGGTTCCAAAATATGTGTATCAGTCAAAAAAACTAGCGAATAAAAAAGTAGAGAACAAGTGTCTCCATATAACAATCGATTTAACATCTAAATTTGAAAAACCAAACTAACAAGGTAAGTGTGACTGTTCGTACTACAAATACTTAATACCTAAACGGTCTTTTGTCAAGTTATGAAAAACAGAAAATCAGGATTTAATGGTATATAAATACTTTATTTTTCTGTTTTTTTCTCTATTTTTAAATTATCCATTCAAAAATGAACTCTGAACAAAACTCGAAGAAAATCCAAGGCAAGTTTATATATTAAATCCACTTTTTCATATTTCAATATGATATAGATGACAAAATTGGTCTAGAGTCTCTAACCGACGAACAACTAAATAGAATGGTATTCATGCTGCCAATAGTTTTCCCACACGCTGTGATACCTGCTAGATTGCCTGAACTCTACTACAACATTAAAAACAAAATATATCCAGGCTATTTACATTATGCTCTTGTTGCTCTAGGAAGCGCAGCTAGTAAAAAAATAGGAACCTTGGAAGAGAAAGAACAAGAACTTGCCTTTATCAAAAAATCAACAGACTTGATAAATTCGAAAGCTGATATCAGAAACCCTTATTATTTGTGGGCATGTGTACTTATTTTACAATATTGCACCACTGTAGTCAACACCACTATTCACGAAACCGCCCTAAGTAAGAATTATCATTTTTATCCTATTTTACTAACCATATTCCACTATCCCTCTAATTAAAAATTATTTTCAGTGTCAGCTAAACAGTAAGTTTCAGCTCGTAGCTCAACACACACAAACTGACTTTATATTTTTTATATCTAGTTCTGTCAGAATATCAAAAATATACCAGCTCGACTTGTCAAAAATCACTAAACTCAGATATTCTGAAGAAGAGCTTGAGTTTAGGAGAAGAGTGTTTTGGACTTTTTATGTATTTGATAGAGGATCAATGTTGTTTGATGGTTCAGTCCCAACTATTGAAGATAGAGACATTGTATTAGATCTTCCAAAAAACGACTTTTGGTGGAGATATGGTGGTGAATGCAAAGTAAAACATCCAGAAATCTTATTATGGAATATTATTGCAAACGGCGAAAATAGTGAACAGTATAGTAAAGAAGACATCAAAAATTTTGTAAAAACAAGATTACTTTCAAGCAAGATTGGTGTTTTTGCTAAAAGAAGGTGGCTTAAAAAAGTATATGATCCAGATGATGACAACCACCAACTGGTAAAATTAATCAACAATATAAACAAATTTGATGAAACCATAGTCAAAAATTCACCAGTTGATTTTGATTTAATCAAAGAAGCATATTCCAAGTACAAAGATACTATCAGATTTGTTGTGGATATAGAACATATTCTTTATAAGTATATATTTGCCCAATTCCATTTATTTATGAAAAATACACTCTACCAAACTGAAATGGTTAGAGTTGAAGGAATCAAAATAGATCCAAAAAGAATAGTTTCAGCAAAAAATATCTGTATAGACACAGCTAAAAAACAGATAGATCTAATATACCAGCTAAGTAGTGCTTTACCTCCAGAATACTGGAAGACAGCAACGGCTACGGCAGAACTCATGAGTGCAATAACGTGTATGAATACTATGAACATTTCTCCAAAGAATGATATGGAAATGACAACAAAAATAGAAAACTTGAAAGAAGTATATCGCAAATTGAGCAGTTATTCTGAGATTCCTGTTATATTTTTAATGTATTTGAATCGTTTATCAAATTTCATAAACGAATCCCATAAAGAAAATGAAAAGAGTAAAGCACTGTTCGAAAGCATGAAGAAATATTCTATTGGTGAATCTGATGTGCATCCATGGCTAGTTCCTAAATATGGATCACTATTTTTTCTAACATGCTGCTTTGGAGGATCATTCTCCGCTATGAAAATAACAGATTATTTGTATATAAAGGATAATTTTGCTACGTTTGTAAATCAATATCAGAAAGAAGAAAGTAGCAATGATTCCAATATAGAACCAACAAGAAATCCAAATACTTTTGCTAGACAGAGCGAAGAAGTTCCCGGAATACCTGGTTCATCAAAAGAAAAGAACAGCGAATCATCATATAAATCCAATTATGAACAATACATTAAATACAAAAACCTTCTTGAAAAATCTAATCCAAACTCTACTGAAAATTACTACTATCAATACATGGTTGATATTTTGACAGAGAGGGTTGTTCAAGATATTGTCAGCAATCCAGCAAACGATCAAAGCAACTTTGAACTTCAGTCTATCTTTCCAACAATAAGTTTTGATAAATTGTTTAGCAAAGCTGACAGCAAAGAGAATGAAAATACTGAACAATATGACATGACAGAACTTGATTTAATGTTTTGGTCTTAAACTAAACTATTTTACATCAATATTACCTTCTCTAATTACAACACTGTATATTAAAAACTCGAAAAGTCAAAATCTATTGAAATGAAATATTGGTAAATAACCAAAATGAAAAACTATATAGCTGGTTTTCTTTTTCAATTTCCCTTAAATATTTTGACGCCGCTTGGTTCTTCCAACTACTAGAGAGTATGAAAAATACTTTGTCCAAAACATTTTACTGTTTACAACGCCGCTTTTCCTACAGATCACCTTTGTTATTTAAGACATATGGATCAACTATTTTATAAAATTTTATTTGATTTCAAGCCTTCGGAAATATAAATTCTAAGAATTATAAGTAAGCTGGTGTATCTTTCAAAGGATTTGGTTGGAATTCTGCATTTGTATCACTATCGGTGATCGATGGCAAGATAAAATCCTTTTCTTCTTTTCCATAGTACCGGGTCAATGCGTCTTTAGCAGCCTATAAAAATAAAAATTTTAGGATGACAAAAACAAAGGGATAAAACTTACCCTGAATTCCGCCATTTTGATTGAACTTCCAAAACCTAAACCAAAAAATTAGTTTTGTTATTTTATTTTGTTACCTTCTCCAATTTTTGAAACTCCAGAAAACATTCCAACAATAAAAACAGGTGAAGTTGTAAACCTTCCAGTTTCTTTGAGTAGTCTAAAAAACCATTTTAATCATGTTTTAATCATCGAGTTTATTTTACCTTGATACTGGTCTTTCCAAGTTCTTTCTCTTTGCCAATGCCACTAACATTCTTTTTGGCTGATCAAAGTTCATTATAACTACGGGATCAACAGGTTGGGATAATATATGCTTATGGATAAACTCCTTTGCACAATCTCTGCCCTAAATCACAAAAATAAGAAAAACCACAATTTCTAATTTACACATACCTGGTCCTTGTATATGGCACCCACAAGAGCTTGGATTGATTTTCCAAGAACTTTACTTTCACCTACACGGCTATCCTCTAAACTCTAAAACAAAAAAATCAGTTTGATACAAAAATTTGAACCCGAAAATTACCAATGGAGCTTCCCATCTAACGAGATACTGCATACCAAAACTTTTTGCAAGTGAAGATAGTGCATGTGTCCCAAAAAAGTATTGACTCAGAGATTGCAACATGTCTGTTGGTAAATTTGGATATTTTGCATCGATATATTCACCAACGTAAAGATTGATTGCACGTTTCCCTAAAAAATATAACTACTAGTTTAATTTCGATCCAAATGATTTATGATTAATAGAATATGTGAAATATGTACTTACCTAACCACTCTAGTTTTTCGTTTGATTGAATGTGGTTTTTGTGCGATTTGTGAGTCAATGCAGTTTCCAAAATTTCTGGATTATTAAACTGGATCGACAATCTACTCTGGAATGCATTGATTCCTTGGTAAGTAAATGGCGCAGTTCGATTTTCTACTTTTAGATTTTTTTGCTGGATTTTGCCTACAATTGATCATTTAGAAACTAATCAAACAGAAATGTTTTTTGCTTGCCTGCATAACACCGAACATATAGCGGCTTGTTGAAATTCCTTGAAATTCTAGATAACATTATTATGAAAGATTAAAAAA
>MBFT01000825.1:28258-38472 GCA_003086725.1 Furculomyces boomerangus | reverse complement strand
CTATCTTCTGAAAAATGAACTCTGAACAAAGCTCAAACAATCCAAAACTAGGCAAGTTTATATATTTAATCCACCTTTTCATATTTCAATATTTTATAGATGGCAAAATTGACCTAGAGTCACTAAGCGACGAACAGTTAAATAGAATGGTAGTCATGCTACCAATAGTTTTTCCACATTCTATGATACCCATTAGATTACCTGAACTCTACTACAACATTAAAAACAAAATATATCCGGACTATTTACATTATGCTCTCGTCGCTCTAGGAAGCGCAGCTAGTAAAAAGATGGGAACTCTAAAAGAAAACGAACAAGAACTCGCCTTTATCAAAAAATCAACAGACTTGATAAATTCGAAAGCTGATATCAGAAACCCTTATTATTTGTGGGCATGTGTACTTATTTTACAATATTGCGCCACTATAGTCAACACCCCTATTCATGAAACTGCCCTAAGTAAGAATTATTATTTCTAAATCAATGTACTAACCATATTATATTATTCTTCTAATTTGAATCGATTTCCAGTGTCGGCTAAACAGTAAGTTTCAGCTCGTAGCTCAACACACACAAACTGACTTAACATTTTTTATATCTAGTTCTGTCAGAGTATCAAAAATATACCAACTTGACTTGTCAAAAATCACTAAACTCAGATATTCTGAAGAGGAGCTAGAGTTTAGGAGAAGGGTATTTTGGACGTTCTATGCATTTGATAGAGGATCATCTTTGTTTAGTGGTTCATTTTCAACTATTGAAGATAGAGACATTGTATTAGATCTTCCAAAAAATGACTTTTGGTGGAGATATGGTGGTGAATGCAAAGTAAAACATCCAGAAATCTTATTATGGAATATTATTGCAAATGGCGAAAATAGTGAACAGTATAGTAAAGAAGACATCAAAAATTTTGTAAAAACAAGAACCCTTTCAGGCAAGATTGGTGTTTTTGCTAAAAGAAGATGGCTTAAAAAAGTATACAATCCAGATGATGACGACTTCCAATTCGTACTATTAATTGACAACACAAACAAATTTGATGAAAATATAGTCAAAAACCTACCAACTGATCTCAGTTTAATCAAAGAAGCATATTCCAAGTACAAAGATACCATCAGATTCACTGTAGATATAGAACATATTCTCTATAAGTATACATTTGCCCAATTTCATTTCTACATGAAAAACACACTCTATCAAACTGAAATGGTGAGGGTTGAAGGAATCCAAATAGATCCAAAAAGAATAGTTTCAGCAAAAAATATCTGTATAGACACAGCTAAAAAACAGATAGATCTGATGTACCAGCTAAGTAGTGCTTTACCTCCAGAATACTGGAAGACAACATCAATTACAACAGAATTCAAGAGTGCGGTAGTATGCTTTAATTACAAAAGTATTTTTCCAAAGAATGATATGGAAATGACAACAAAAATAGAAAACTTGAAAGAAGTATATCGCAAATTGAGCAGTTACTCTGAGATTCCTGTTATATTTTTAATGTATTTGAATCGTTTATCAAATTTCATAAACGAATCCCATAAAGAAAATGAAAAGAGTAAAGCACTGTTCGAAAGCATGAAGAAATATTCTATTGATGAATCTGATGTGCATCCATGGCTAGTTCCTAAATATGGATCACTATTTTTTCTAACATGCTGCTTTGGAGGATCATTCTCCGCTATGAAAATAACAGATTATTTGTATATAAAGGATAATTTTGCTACGTTTGTAAATCAATATCAGAAAGAAGAAAGTAGCAATGATTCCAATATAGAACCAACAAGAAATCCAAATACTTTTGCTATACAGAGCGAAGAAGTTCCTGAAGAACCTGGTTTATCTAGAAACAAGAGCAATGAATCATCATATAAATCCAATTACGAACAATATATTAAATACAACAACCTTCTTGAAAAATCCAGTCCAAACTCTACTGAAAATTACTACTATCAATACATGGTTGATATTTTGACAGAAAGGGTTTTACAAGATATCATCAGCAATCCAGCAAATGATCATAACAATTTTGAACTTCAGTCTATCTTTCCAACAATAAGTTTTGATAAATTGTTTAGCAAAGTTGACAGCAAAGAGAATGAAAATACTGAACAATATGACATGACAGAACTTGATTTAATGTTTTGGTCTTAAACTAAACTATTTTACATCAATATTACCTTCTCTAATTACAACACTGTATATTAAAAACTCGAAAAGTCAAAATCTATTGAAATGAAATATCAGTAAATAACCAAAATGAAAAAATATATAGCTGGTTTTCTTTTTCTGTTTTAGCTGATGTTTTTTTTTATGAAAAGTAGATTTTTTTTGTGAAATAGTGGTTTATTGAAATGATTTTTTTATTGATGAAAAAGTAGTTTATTGAAATAAGAATAGCTCAAACGAAATATAACTATATCAATTATCCCACTCCTCTTCGACCCTCTAGGGCCTCCGTACCAAATTGGCATTGGGTCAAGGGGCTTGACGCCTCTCCAATCCTTTCCAGTTTCGGTTTCGTTCCAGCTTGACCCTAAAAAATATAGATCAAAATAAAGCAAAACTGTAATTCTCCCAACCCTTTTCAATATAACATACCAACTGAGTGTTGAGTCAAAGGGTTTAGTGTATTTTTATGTTACAATAGTCACTCGATTGTGTTTTGAACTTCGAGTTTTTATGTTGAAAGTGATATGAAACGTGAAAAGAAACTACGAGTGTATTCCAAACTGAAGATAGTACAGTTGTACAGATATATGTCTTATATTTATTAAGTTCTTGGGTAAAGATAAAAACAACAACTTTGGAATGGCTAATCAATTTATTTCTTAACCTTTTGGGCTTCTTCTTCAGCCTTGGCTTTGGCAAGAGCATCACGGACACCACGGAAACGTTTGTTGGCACGAGCTTGACGCAAAGTGTAGAAGTTATTGGCCTTCTTTTCTTCTTCAGTGATGACTCTTGGTTCTTCGGCAACATATGGGTTGGTGATTGGGGCAACTGGACCCTTGGCTTGAACAGCTTCCTTGTATGCAGCAACAATCTCAGGGGTTCTCTTCTTGGAGCTTTTTGGAAGTACAACTAATCTTGAGATGTAGTCCTTGAGTCTGGCAGCGTTGATGTCAAGTGATTCCTCGCTTCTGTTTCTTCTTCTATAGTCAACTACAATACCAACAGTTTGGGCGTATTTTGGAGCAATCTTAGCAGCCTATGTAACAGAAATATTTAGTAATTCGTCAGAATTTGAATGGTTAAAAAGTTTCAAAAATAGTTACCTTAAGTTCATCCAAGGTGAAACCTCTACCAGAGCGAACTTTGGTGTTGTATTTGAGGGTTTGGCAACGAACAGCTGGTCTGAGCTTTTCGATTGGTCTTGGAGCAATACGAGCAGCCTTGGCAATACGAGCATTGTGACGTCTGAGTTTACGCCCTGGTTGATCGAACCAGGTTTTGACGCGAAGTTGCCATTCCTTGCGGAAATGTTGATTTGGCAATTGATTGTTGTGCTTCATCTATAATAATAATATGTATGTTAAAATATTGCAAATGGTTCAGGTC
Source organism: Furculomyces boomerangus (assembly GCA_003086725.1). NCBI lineage: Eukaryota > Fungi > Kickxellomycota > Harpellomycetes > Harpellales > Harpellaceae > Furculomyces > Furculomyces boomerangus. The sequence continues at coordinate 34,908 of MBFT01000825.1, read as the reverse complement.
AAGGTAATAGCTGTGTTTTTAAAAATAATTATGAATATGAATTTATTCAGAGTTTTTATAACAAATTCGATTCCTTGACAGATACTGTTAATTTCCAGTAGTGTTTCTTTTCCTTCCAAAGTGTTGATGGTGTAAATTATAATCAAAAAGTTGATTTTTTTTTGTAATATGATGTTATCGAGCTGGAGAATCATATAATTTCATTTCATTTTGACTATTCTCTGGTGGTGTTTATCGTATAAACGTTTCAAGTAAAGAATAATTCGAATCCTTTAGTTAATTTGAACTGTAAATTTTTGGATTCAAAGGTTTGTTATATAAAATTCGGCATTTTGATGGACTCTTGTTAAGATATACGTCTCAAAGATTTCTACAGCGTTCTAGTAAAAAATATAATACTAACCTTTAATTGTAGCTTATCTTTTTAATAGAGATATACCACCTATTGAGCAAAAAGGAAGATATCTAAATAGTTTGTGATAGTATTAATGTCCCATTTTTTTAGAATTTTTGTTTTTTTTTACTTTGCACTTTTCTATTATTGGCGTAAATGAATTCCCTTTTTAAATATAACAATATTATTTGAGGATAATTCTACCAATAATCAAGAGGTAAAAAACTTTTAGAAATATTTTCATTGGTAGAAAATTAAATGTTAGCCAATAACAGCTATGTCCTAATTTTTTTAGAAAGAAAAAAACCTGAATAAATCACAAGTAATTTACAATCAAATAACAAACTCTTAAAAAACTTTCTCAGGACCAAGTTTATACTATTAATGGTTTTCCTTATGAATTGGCAAAAATGAATTTTATTGACAATATAACTTTTTGACATTCTTTAGTTGTAGACGTATCCAAAAATACTTGCATTCTTTAACACTATCAAGTTAATCCATTTATACCAAAGTGGAGCTGATCTTAAAAATAAAAGTTATGTGGCCAATAATACTCTTGTACATAAGTATTGGATAAGACTTATTTTGGACTTAACGAATGATATTCTGCCATGTGCAAAAAAGAAATTGCTATTTGCTACCATCTGAATGCGGAATAAAATTATAAACAGATACATTTATTGGATATATTTAAAAAAATATAGCAAATAGAAAAACCGTATTTTTGAGGAAGGGTATGAAACAAATAAAGAGCGAATGAGATTAGGACAAAACAAAATTGGATTAAAATAGGAATGAACAAAAAAGAATCAACAGAATCAAAATAAACAAAGAAAATTTTTTCAGAAGGATTTATAAGGCTATAAAACATTTCTTTTTTAAGATTTTCTTTACAAGGCTTCTTTTCTTAAACTTTTAGTCTACCGCTTAACCAAAATGTAAGTTTGACTGTTCTACTTTTATAAAAACACCAATAACATACCACCGTTTCTAAGATCTAACTCTTCATTATCTTTAGACATATATCATGGGTAAAGAGAAATCTCATTTGAACGTTGTCGTCATCGGTCACGTCGACTCTGGTAAATCCACCACCACTGGTCACTTGATCTACAAGTGCGGTGGTATTGACAAGCGTACCATTGAAAAGTTCGAGAAGGAAGCCAATGAGCTCGGTAAAGGTTCCTTCAAATACGCCTGGGTTTTGGACAAGCTTAAGGCTGAACGTGAACGTGGTATCACCATTGATATTACCCTCTGGAAATTCGAGACCCCAAAATTCTTTGTCACTGTCATTGATGCCCCAGGACACAGAGATTTCATCAAAAACATGATCACTGGTACCTCCCAAGCTGATTGCGCCATTCTCATCATTGCTGGTGGTGTTGGTGAATTCGAAGCTGGTATCTCCAAGGATGGTCAAACCCGTGAACACGCTCTTCTTGCTTTCACTCTTGGTGTCAGACAACTCATTGTTGCCGTCAACAAGATGGACTCCAACGGCTACAAAGAAGCTCGTTTCAATGAAATCATCAAGGAAGTTTCCAACTTCATCAAGAAGGTCGGTTACAATCCAAAGGCTGTCCCATTCGTTCCAATCTCAGGTTTCAACGGTGACAACATGATTGAAGCTTCCCCCAACATGCCATGGTACAAGGGATGGACCAAAGAAACCAAAGCTGGTGCCGCTAAGGGTGTTACCCTTCTTGATGCCATCGACGCTGTCGAGCCACCAGTCCGCCCAAGTGACAAACCACTCCGTCTCCCACTCCAAGATGTCTACAAGATCGGAGGTATTGGAACAGTTCCAGTCGGTCGTGTTGAAACCGGTATCATCAAAGCTGGTATGGTTGTAACCTTTGCTCCATCAAATGTTACTACTGAAGTCAAATCCGTTGAAATGCATCACGAAACTCTCACCGAAGGTGTTCCAGGAGACAACGTTGGTTTCAACGTCAAGAACGTATCCGTTAAAGAAATCCGCAGAGGAAACGTCTGTGGTGACTCCAAGAACGATCCACCAAAAGAAACCGGAAGCTTCATCGCTCAAGTTATTGTTCTTAACCATCCAGGACAAGTTTCAAACGGTTACACTCCAGTACTCGATTGCCACACTGCTCACATTTCATGCAAATTCGCTGAAATTATTGAGAAGATGGACAGACGTTCCGGTAAGACTCTTGAAGCCGCACCAAAATTCATCAAATCTGGTGATGCTGCTATGGTCAAATTGATCCCATCCAAGCCAATGTGTGTTGAATCCTTCCAAGAATACCCACCACTTGGTCGTTTCGCCGTCCGTGATATGCGTCAAACTGTTGCTGTTGGTGTCATCAAGTCCGTTGAAAAGGTTGACAAGTCTGGCAAGACCACCAAATCTGCTGCCAAGGCTGCCAAGAAATAAGCTACATTCATAGTTTATATTATATAATAAAAGTAAACATGTAAATGATAGTATTTTTTCAACTATATTGAATTCAGTTTATCAAGTTTTTTTTAATTTTTCTTTGGAAACCTTTTGTAATTGAAAAAATTTAGTCCGGAAGGATTTTATTGTCCGATAAAAAAAGAAAATTTTAATGGTATAAAAGCAATTCAATTGGATTGAAATGAAAGATAAATTTATCAAAAATGAATTCTCAGTTAAAAACGAGTATAGAAATGGATTTGACGATTCCTCCAAAAATAGAAAAAACTGGGGGTTTGGATACTGAATTTGCGACACTTGGGGCAGGATGTTTTGGTCCTCCAGATATGATTTATCAGCGGACGGTGGGAGTACTTCAAACACAGGTTGGGTATATGGGTGGACACGATACAGAGCCGACATACAAGAAAGTGTGTACTCGGACTACAGGACATGCAGAAGTTGTTTTTGTGGAGTTTGATCCGTCAGTGATTTCATATTCGCAGGTGCTAGACTTGTATTTTGATATGTTTGATCCAACCCAGCTAAATAGTAACACTGTTGGTAAGGGAAGTCAGTACAGATCAGTTATTTTTTACCATGACCAAGAACAAAAAGATATTGCTGTACAGAAACTTGCCAATATCCAGATGAAATATAAGAAGAAGGTTGTTACTCAGCTTGAGCCGTTGACAACATTTTATCCTGCTGAAGTCTATCAACAAGACTATTTGGAAAAACATGGGCAGAGGTGTTTCAAAGGGTGTACAGACCCCATTATTAGAATACCATAGCTTTGTTTTTGTCAAGAAAAAAGGATGAAATTTCGAAAATACAAAAGAATGATTGATGGTAAAGAGATTGAATAATATTTTAATGGGATTTATTGTTTAAAAGTGAAATTTGATGATGGTGGATATCAAAACTGAACTTTTATTGATCCAATAAAGTCGGAACATTGTATATCGGAACTTGTACATAGGTTGAAGGAATCTATCCATTCAGAATATGGTGAATTGATTCCTTTGTATCTTATGTAGAATCGATGTTGATTAAAAGTAATTGAAATGTCGTTGCTTTCAACATTAAACATGTTTTCGTTTTGTTCCTCTGAAAAGATTTTTGTGGGTACAAAGTGTTCATTCAATACAATATTCCCATTCCTTAGGAGAAGTACATAGAGTCCCGGGTTGTGTTTTTCGTTCTTTATTAATACGCCACTAAACTTGATCTTTCTCGCTACAACAGAAAATGAAAGAAAGAACAATATGATGTTTATGATGTATAATTGCGATTTGAGTTTCATTTTTGTTTGATATCGCCATAAAGTATGTTGTGTTTATATAGTTTTTTTATCCTTCTTATAAGAATAAATTTGTTTGAATTGTTCATGCTGCCTACATTTTGGAAACTGGTGTTTTGTATTGCCACTTTTATAAATTTGGTATTTTTTAGTGTTGAGATATAAGAATGTTCTTGATGGAGCAACGAAATGGAATAAAAGATGTAAAAATAGAAGAATTGATGTTTTGCATATTCATGTATTGAGGAATGTTTTCTATGGAATGGGTTGTAAACATGTTTGAGAAATATGGTTGGGGTGGCCAAGAAATAAAGAAAATTCTATGCATTTACAACAGAAATATTCCGTACACTGGGTGTGGTATAGATGATCATATATAAAATATACTTGAATTTTAGAAAAGAAGTGGGTTAGAGTTGTAAAAAATATTTGGGACTTTCATATATTCAATATATTGGAATGGGTGCAAGTAGTTTGAAATCATAACATCCGAGTTTTTTGTTCCGATTCGGAAAAAGGGTATAACGTTCCGGTTTTGTTTGAATAAAAGTTGTGAAATTTACACTTTTTAGGCAAGTTGTGTAAGAGACAAATGCGGGTAGATAAGAAATAGGAAGAGTATTTGTAGCCTATAAAATACATATGATAAAGAGAACCAACTCCTGCCAACAGTTTTATGGAGTTGGAATTTTATAACCCAAAAACATTTTTGAATCAAATCATAATTAACTGATAGCATGTGTTAATTTTATGTGAATTGTTTAGTAGGTTCATCATAAACTGAATATGAAAATTCCAAATGGGGCAATTTGCCATGTTTTGCAAAAGTTTAAACCAAGAATTTATTGGCAATGAAAAAAATATTGAAATTCTCAAATAGGCAAACTAATACATCAAAGGTAAGTTTACAAAAAAAAACGTTTCATATTACCTATTAAAGGAACTATCATAAATCACAAATTTGGAAAAGTTATAAAAATTGTTAAACTGATTTACAAGCCAAAAAAAAAAGCATAGTCATACAAGCAAAACAAAGTTTTCTTTCCTTGTTTAGAAGTTAGAGTTTTTTCTGTTCCAATTTTATCACAATTCTAACTAATACATGGTTATATGGTTTTGCTAGATTATAACGTTGAAGAGAATGTTTCTAGTATGTACTGGATATTGTACTATTAGTAATGATTGTTTTGGGGGAAGTTTGATGTATGCAAATATCAACAGCACTATGACTTAATAACGAACTACAAATTCTGACAGTTCACGCTACATAAAATGTGTAGTCCAAAATGTTGTTGAAGATAAAATGTTGGTTTAGTAGCAGTTGTGTTTGTACCAACGATATTGATGCCGGAAGTGTTGTTGAAAATGTTTTGGTTGATGATAGTGGGGGCATTGATAGTAATTGAAAATAAACTGGGAACAGTGAAAGTAGCGAGACGTAAACAGCGAAGACAATGGATGCCAATCACATTTGAGCGATAGTTCAGACGATACAATATCTGGCTTGATAAAGATAGGTTTGGAACGTGGCTTTTGGGGTTTTTAATTGCTGTACTTTTAAATGGACTAGTTTGTGATTTTAGATGGGTTTTATGTAACAACAAAAAAGGCATAAAAAATAAGATACCGATCCGGAAATACTCGAATGGAATTTTGTGAGTGGACGAAATATAACGATATTTGTTCAAAAACAATCTTTAGTAAAACACCATAATTTCAGTTAGCCATACCCACACATTTACTGTTGTTATGTAAAAAAAAGATGTTTTGGAAAGCTAAAGTATCAAGTGTTTTTGAACTACTTGGTGACTAGAGTTTCTAATGGAGGAAAAAAATCAAGAAAACTGTTTTGGATCAAACATAAACAAGGAAATGTTTGCTATTGGCTATCAGCTCTAGATTGAATTGTTCGAATCATCATCTATTTCCTGTGTACCATAACATAATTTATAGCCAATAGTTTATATTTGTGAGTTTGTGTAAATTCGAAAAAGGAAATAGGCAACAAATCAAAACTTTTAAAAGCTCTGATTAGCTTTTGAGACAAAGGCATAGTCTTGGTCAAATAAACAAACCAATGTGATTTGATGGAATGGGAAGTACAACTTTCCGTTGGGTGATAGATTTGGATTAGTAATACAAACATTAAATTCCGCTGGCCAATGTTTTAGCAAGAATTCCTTGGCTCATAGAAACATGAAAAAGGTGGCAATTAAATAAATAAACATTAAAAAAAAGAGTCATTAAAAGTTCAGTGAAAAATTGGTATATAAACAGATGTGTTTTTCCTCTGGAAAGACCATAAAACCTCTTCTCCCTTCGAAAATGAAATTCATCGCCTTCGCCACTCTTATAACCTCCCTCGTCGCTGCCCAATCAGCCTCACCATCCGCTTCAGCTTCCGATGCTGCCTCAGGTTCTGCCTCAGCTGCTGCTTCATCAGCTGCCGCTTCCCCAGCTGCTTCATCAGCCGCTGCTTCCCCAGCCGCCTCATCAGCCGCTGCTTCCCCAGCTGCTTCCTCAGCTGCTGCTTCCCCAGCCGC